>CM021733.1:27656781-27770896 GCA_011075105.1 Heteronetta atricapilla
GGAAAGGAAAGGAAAGGAAAGGAAAGGAAAGGAAAGGAAAGGAAAGGAAAGGAAAGGAAAGGAAAGGAAAGGAAAGGAAAGGAAAGGAAAGGAAAAGTCTTGTGTTGAGCAAACAGCTAATTTATTTATTTTCTTGTCAAAATTAAGTAAATTATGAGGTAATAAATATATTACAAAATTTAAACCTGGGCAAATTCAGTGATGCAAGGGGAAGAGAGGGAGAACAGAAGGGCAGATTCAGCACAAATTCACACCTTGTGCTGGCTGATTCAAACTGTTCATCTCTGCAAATAAACTAATCTGTAAACCAGGAGCAGCTGAGTGAAGGGGGCTTCTGCCATAGCCTTACAGTACTGTCTACAGGGTCTTTCCAACCACTCCAAAGCAGAGATGTGAGTAAGCTCTTTCCCATCCAAGGGTGTCAGGCTTGGTATGCCTCCCTCTGTCTTGCCCAGCATCCATGTAGCCCACTTCATTGTCGTTAGCACACAGGTGATCCTGCTTCTACTCCGCAACAAGCTCTGCCAAAGGCTGAAGCTAATTCTGATGTCCTTTCTAGGCAGCATCGCTTTGTGTGATTCATGTGAAGTGCTCAGGGACCTAATATAATCATACTGTGGCTCTGAGACATCAGCAGGGCTGTGACAATGGGGCAGATCAACCAGCTCTCTGGACTTTTTCTCTGGCTATGAAAATCAAAACATTTCATTTTAAACATTAAAATATCTTGATTGCATGATAGTTTGAAGGTTTCTTTAGATTGTAGCACCAGGCTGTTATCCTCAGCCACGACTGGAGTACCTTTGTGCTTGGCAGTGTTACAGATCATTAAGATTACATGGTAGATGCCTGTACTGTCCTCTTATTAGACTGTGAAACATGTTTTGGGAAAAAGAGTAATATGACAATGAAATAACCCATATCATGTTTTCAAAAGACATCCATTACTTCACATTTTCTTTCTTCACCATCAAAAATTTGAGTTACCTTCTTGCTGTGTGCTTTTAAGAACAAAAAAGAATAAATGATTCTCTTGTAGTACAAGCCTTCATTGAAAATCTACAAGTAGAACACTCAAAACGTTACTTGGAATATGAACCAGATTTCTGCCTCAAGTATTAAGATTCTCAGCTTGTCTGAAATCCTTCTCTTTCATCCTTTCCTGACCAGAGCATTACCACAAAGACTACTAACTGCAACCACGTCACTTAAAGCTTCAAAGTTTAAATGAGAAACAAATTTTGCATTCACTTTGTACTGAATGTCCTGGACCTGAATGGAGTGAATTTTCTTTACTCTGAGTGCATATATTTTGCCCAGAAAATTTGTCTACTAGAGGCAAATCCAAAAATAACCAGACTTGTAAGAACTAAAGTTAATGAAGACTTACTATATCATTTATTCAGTATAGTGTATTCTTATTTTCCTTTATTTTTTTCTGGTGGTGTGTCTTACAGAGTTCCAGACTTCTCAAAATATAAGTCTCAAGTCATTTCTCTAAGGACGTAAACTGAATCATTGCTATCATAAGTTAATTAGTGCATTCATACAAAAAGATACAGTTATTCTGAAAATAACCTGGGTGTGCAAGCCAAAAGCCTGGTGTGTAAGAGAGAGAGTATAACAGGAAATTCAGAACAAAGAATTAGATAGCTGAGTCTACAGCTAAATCAGTGAGATAAAGCTAGGCTGCTCTATAATGCACATGCACAACGTTTTATGTCAATATACTCTGAAGATATCTGGTCAGGTAGACATGGGTTGATATTACACGAAATTTCTCGCACCTCTGCACTCTATAAGATCCCTGAAGAAAGACACCTCTTATTTAGGTTTGTATGGTGTCTACTGCCATAAGCATCTGATCTTTACACAATCCTATAATTAATTATGGGTCGTGATACCCAAGACAAACTTAATACCCTTTGCTAAGAGGCATCCTGTGTGCTGCCTGGCAGATACTATTTAATGTTTTGATTTGTCTGAAGAATGCTAGGTCTACCCAAAGCATTTTCTCTCTCTCTCTCTCTCTCTCTCTCTCTCTCTATTTTATGAAACCTGTACATTTATGTTTGTTGTGTTCCTCTCTTCAAAGAAAAAAATTATCCTTACTGGAAGTGGCATTTTTATAAATTAATGATTTTGTTTGTTTGTTTGTTTGCTTGTTTAAAAAATAAACAGTAAGGCACTGGTCCTATTTTTCTCCTCTTCAAAACAGACTTTATTGAAACAAAATTTTCAAAGCTGACTTCTTGTTTTCTTGAAAGACTGGCCTGGAGGGTCATTCTTCCTCTCAGGGAGTACTTAATGAGGACAGGATAGAAAGGCAGCAAGTGCAACCACCCTGCACTCACCAGTCCAAACCCAACTTCTTCCCTGAGGGCAGGCAGAGGGTGGTGGGCAAGATTTTGTCTGCCACAGTGCTCTCAGTGAGGAGAGCACAAATCTGGAAAGTACTTGGTGAAAGGTGGTCACATATTATTCTAGGGGTTTCATATTCTTAGAAAGAAGTATTTCTGAGTATGATTCAAGAACATAATGGTGACATTTGGGCCACTTTCTCATTTCCACAGTGGCAGTATTTATTTGTTTTTTTTTATTATTATTATTTTATTTTTTAAAAAAATTTTTTTTACAGAGTGGCTCTATAGTCCAAACCCTCTCAGAGCTTCATTTTCATTATCCTTTTTGTGAGCTTCATGGGAAGCTGAAAACCCCGTGTTGTCATCAGACTCCATTGTTTTCATGGAATCTTTTCTGTTTTGAGGTAAAAGATGTGAAGAATAAAGAAAATCTCTGTACTATCTTTAAGAATCCTGGATAGTGAAATGAGAGAGCAAGTTTTCAGATACAGATTTAGAAAGGCTGGGAGTAGTTGTTACAGTCTATCACTTCTATTGTTTTCAAGATCTCCTAAAAGGACCCAGACATCTACAGCTGCAACCAAGCTGAGGAAGCAATTAGAGTGGTGGTTCTCTGGCCCAACCTGGAATTCAGTGGATCAGCACTGAGAAGACAGGAGAATTGTGAACCTGCTGCAGGCACCACCTTAGAAGTTAAACTCAGACATCAGATGGAGCATTTTGCATACTTAAGCATGCATTATGTATACAAACTATGGAAGAAATGAAGTCTCATTGTTTGCACTATTCCTTTAAGGAGAGGAGTCCCCTCTGTTGCACACTTTCATGCTCTCCTGTTAGAGCCTTGATCTAAGACTGATACTACTGAGGTTGTTTTTCCCAAGTCAAACAGATTTATAACATATATTTAGCACCAGTAACAACATTAAGAATGCTGTATTTTCCCAAATTGTGACATTAAGAGGGAAATTATCATTTGAAATGCAAGGAAGGACTTTATTAGGAATGCATTGAAAGCTAAATCAGGACCACTCCCAGCTGTGTTTCTGGAGAGATGTTGTTTCCAATGTTGTTGTTACCAAATTACCTTGAGCAAGCTATTTAACCTCCTTCTTTCTACCTCTGCCTCTCTAGAAAACAAAGCTAATCCTAAACCACAAGATTTTCAGGCTGAACCAAAGCCCAGCAAAGTCAGTGGTGGTTACTAATTTCTGAGGACTTTGAGTCAAGCCTTCAGTCAAATTTTTAAGTAGTTAGTATTTTTAACTGTCAGTATTAAATGTTATTACTTTTCATGACTATGAATGACATGGGAGGTTGTTACTGTTAAGCAGTCAGAAGCTGACAACATTTTTTCTGCATAGAGCAGCACATGAGCTGCTATAAATCTGTCCTAGATTTAAAATAGCAAAGATAGTGGTAGCTGAGCAGCTGTATGCTGGCTTGTTAATATTCATGAATGGTATGAATCTGAATACATTAAAACTTTTCATTTAGACATCAAAATGTTGACTCACCTGAAGCTTAATCAAAATCTTATTTCAATAGTTCATTTTGGCATCAAATGTGTAGCTTGCTATCACAAAGACGGGTGGGGACAGCTCCTGGAATTTGGGTTCAGAGTAGCTAACAGAGGGGACGTGGCAGATGTTATGGGCAAGCATTAGCTCATCATGAATTCCCCTCAAGAAAAAATGCTGAGCCTTTGATGAGCTCTAATAAATAATTAGCAGCAGAGATAAAACAAGAGTACTGTTGTCTTATGCTGAAAACGGATTCTGAATTCATTCCTACCCTGTGCAACGCCTCTGGCTGTGGTGGGAATACTTCCCAGCAGCACAACAGGGGCTGAGATGAGAATCAGGCTCTTTGCCTTTGTTTTCAGCTCCTGAGGCAGAGCTCGGGGCTAGAGCTGTAACGTACAAATTCTCCATATACCTCACTAAATGTTACGTGACAGTTGTTAAACTGAAAGAAATGGGAATGCCTCCAAACTGGTGAAAGGTGCTGGCCTGCCAGTCCAGTCCTGTGGCCTGGAGCCACAAGCTCCTTTTCACATGCCCTCACATATTTCTCACATACTCACATGAAGGGACTTATCTCCTGCATGGAAAAGTGACCATTTAGCATCTTGCCTTTCTTAGTCAATTATCAATCAAGAAAATATCAGTCTGGGTAATGTTTGCATGATCTGCTTTTACTCATAACAGACTGAACAGCCTCTAACCAATGGTTTTCTTATCAGTTGCTGTATCAGATGGATGACTGTTTATCACAACAGTCTAGGAAAACTTCAGTGATAATACCAAGCTATACATCTGTGTTCCCTTAATTCTTGCTTATTTTTATATTTTGCACTTGCATTATACTAATGTATTTATTAATATTTTATATTTTTATTTCCCACTTTGTTGCCTGTAAATATATATATATATATATATTTGCCATTTTCACTGCATTTTCTTTTTTGTTTCTCAAAAAACTTTTTATATTGCAAGGAAAAAAAATCAAAACAAGTAACAAAAACAAACAAGCAGAAGGAAGGAAGGAAAGAAGGAAGGACATACAGATGGACAAACTCTGTCACTACTTTTGTCAGCAAGAGAAGGCATAAAAATGGTAGATGAAAATTTTTCAGCAGAGGCGAACAAAGCCCCACAGTCCCAGAATATATGCTTCTGTGAAACAGCTTCTTCATTATGTCTGAAGCCTTTCAGGAAGCATGCACATGCTGAGGACCCTCTAGAAGACAATGCACACTCCTGCTGCAAACCCCTCTCAAATGACCTTAAGTACCAAACATCTGTATTAGACCTTCCCCTGCTCTGCTTATAGGAATTTTGCTTCCCTTTGGGACTGTGACTTCACATTTTTGTTTTTACACAGTTGCTATCTCAGCCTGTCAAATATAAATGATTAATACATGATGATTAATGTCTTTGTGTGATGTTCCTTATACCAATAGTTGTTTTATCCAATGTTTAAATATATAAATGCTTTGACCAAATAAAGGCTTGTATCCTGTATCCTAGATAAAATGGAACTACAATAGCTCAGCTCACATGCTGAGGCTGAGAAGTAGTTTTTTCACCAGCTCCAAGCCTTAGAGGACAGTTCAATGCCTGGCCAAGTTTGAGACAAGGATAGGAATGAGGAAGAGGGTAAAGAGCGAAAGGCATTTACACATAGGTCTTCATCTTTATGAACCCCATGTCCAAGTCACAAGTAAAGATATATGTTCAGGACTTTCAGAGGATAAACCTCTGCCTTCTCTAAAATTGATGGAACTATGTATTTTTGACTTTCAAAGAGTAAAAATAATGTAATCATGCTTTACTATAGCATCAGGTTGTCAAGATTATTTCCTCTAATTAAGCAACAAAGCAGGACTTCCTGTGTTTTCAGTCATTAGCTGATAGACTTCCACACAGTAGGCTTTCATTGCCAGAAATATCAGCTATCTAGACGGTTGCACCTCCTCTGATACATGATCTGGTTTTCAGTGTGGCACTTCTGTTGGAGATAAGACCCTAACACACCTGAGATATTTCTGAAGTTTGCAGCACCTTAGCCATAAAACATTTCAAATTGACATGCAATGGAATAGAAGAGTGGATAGGTACGTTTATTCCACTAAGCTGTGAGAAATTCAAATTCAGTTAATTACTTCCTACCTAAGTAAAAGTATCCAGAAGTGTAAATGCTGAAGTTATTCTTTGTTCATAAAATGCAGTTGCACTATCACCTGACTGCCAAACTGCAGCTAATATTTAACTGAGAGGTGATATGATAGTAGTGGTCAGTGATCTCAGTTCAGCCAGTCTGCAAAACACTTGCAGTGAAAGATTCTGTGTAAATGTAAATCATTATTCTATTGTTTAAATAATAAAGCCCATGGCACTGTTGTTTAAATAGGCTGTAGATGTGGAGACATTTATTCATATTGTAATGCTTAAACTGCCTGAAACATAAAATATATATGGAAAAAATAAGCTTTCAGAAATATATATATATCTATATATTTCTTCCCTCAGTGGTGAATTTATAAGCTAGGGGAAATGTAGTACTATAGTAATTCTCAATTTGTGCAGATGTTTTTATCACTTTTAGTATGAAATACCACAAAATGAAACAAACCTAAATATCTCATAAATCTAATGAATATGTCACATTTCAGATACACATTTTTAAGTGGCTGCACCAGTGCTTTAATTCAAAACACAGCCAACAGGCTCAGTATAACCTGGGAAGTTCTACAGAACATTTGCAGCCTTACCCATCTTCTAAAATTGTGGTGATTTTATATATTACACTAATGCCCAATGGCCAAAACTGAGATGTGGTTCCACATCATGCAGGGTGCACTCCACATAAAACAGACAATCTCCACCCACAAATGCCTTAGTTAAATGCACGTGTTATGGTTATGTAATGCTCCATCTTAATCATTCATGACTATCCCTGTTGCTGGCACACAGTGACTTCAAAGCAGCATTTTTCCTTTTCATTTATGTGAGTTACTGTTTCCACAATATTTTCCGAAGTCCTTATCCTTATGAGGCAAGATAGTGTTGTCATCCCATTTAGATGTGGGAAACTAAGGCTCAAAGAAACCACTTTCCAAATTTTCATATTTTAGTTCAATTCCATATTCAAAATAAATTAAGTCTACAAGTGCCTGAGTTGTACCGATAATAAGTCCGATGATCTTAAATTTCTACAATAATTTTGGAAGGAGTTTAGACAGAGAAAAATGTACTCTTAACTTTCCCAGAACAGGTAGGATTTCTGTGATAGAGCAAGTGTCCCAGTGTTTGCTCCTGTACACCTGAGCCTAAGGACAGACATTGCTTTGCAGGCCCCATGTCTTCTCCCATCCCTTTCTCTGTTGGACATTGGTTACTCTTCCTGTACTCACGGTGCTTTTTTTGTTTTTGTTTTGTTTTCTTTAAATAGGAAGGGATTTATAGTTGGGCATTTTGTAAAAGGCTCCTGTCTTGGCTAAAAGTGGTGGGCACAATACACATTTACTGTCAGCAGTGTCTGTTTAGGGGTGATTTATATTAGAAAAAAGGATGAAGCATGGAAAAGATGCTGCATTAAAAACCCACATAACTCTCCAAGCATACCTATGCTTACTTGGCTCTGGGCTTTGCAAATTGCACTGTACTCTTCTGGAAGTACGGTTACAAAAATCTTTTCTTCAGCGATGAGGTTACAGTGTTAAAGGAAATGGCAGCTCTACCTGTTGTGCTGTAGCACGTGACTGGCTGCTGTGTGAACACCTTCCTACTCACTAGTAGGGGAGGCTGGAAGATCACTGAACCATCTGTTGTTTCCACTTCTCATCCTTTTAGCAAGTGTTAGACTTACTTTAAGATTTCTAACAAGAGGTACTGGTATGGGTGAGGGAAATTTGGAAAAAACAAAGACAATGAGAAGTGCAATTAATCTTACAGTTGTTCACAGAATCACAGAATGGCTGAGGTAAGAAGGGACCTCTGAAGGTCATCAGGTCCAAGCCCCCTGATTAAGCAGGTTTACCATCAGCAGGCTGTCCAGGACAGGTTTTAAGTATCTCCAGGGATGGAGACTCAACAAGCTCTCTGAACAACCTGTGTCAATACTTGGTCAACCTCACAGTAAAAAAGGGTTTCCTGATGTTCATATGGAGCGTCCTCTGCTTCAGTTTGTGCCCATTGGCTCTTGTCCTGTTACTGGACAACACTGAGAAGAGCTTGCTTTTGTCTTTCTTGCATTTCAGGTATTTGTATACATTAATGATATAACACCTGACCTTTCTCTTCTTCAGACTGAACAGCCCCAGCTCTCTCAGTCTGCTCTCAAATGTCAGATGCTCCAGGACATCAGTCTTCCTCATGGCCTTTTTCTGGACCCACTCCAATATGTCCATGTGTCTTTTGCCCTGCAGAGCCCAGGCCTGGACCCAGCACTTCAGGCTTTGTGTCACCAGTGCTGAGCAAAGGGGAAGAATCACCTCACTTGACCTGCTGGCAATACTCCTTCTAGCACAGAATGCCATTAGCCTTCTTTGGGCAAGGACACACTGCTGGCTCGTGGTCAACTTGGTGTCCACCAGGACTCCTGGGACCTTTTCTGCAAAGTTACTTTCTAGCCAGGTAACCCCCAGCATATACAGGTGCCTGGAGTCAATTTTTCCCCACAGTTATGACTTTGGGTTTCCCTTTGTTGAACTTCATGAGGGTTCTGTCAGACCATTTATGCATCCTGTTGAGGTCCCTCTGGATGGCAGCATGACCCTCTGTCATATCACCCATTCATCTCAGTTTTGTGTCATCAGCAAACTTGCTGAGGGTGCACTCTGCCCCACCATTCAGATCATTAGTGAAGATTAATGAGGATTTTATAAGACTGTGTCAAAATCCTTACTGAAGCCAAAGTAGACAATATCTACCACTCTCGTCTTGTCTACCAACCTAGTTATTTTTTCATAAAAGGTTATCAGTCTGGTCAAGCATGACTTTGTGATTCCATGCTGACTACCATCTTTTTGTCCTTTAAATGGTTCCTAGAATTCCTTCACTTTTCCAGGCATTGAGGTGAGGCTGATCAAGCTGTACTTCCCTGGGTCCTTCCTCTTTTTGAAGATGAATGGCATATGTGCTTTCTTCCAGTCCTCAGACATCTTTCCCAATTGCCAATTCAAAGATTATTGGGAATGGCCTTACAATGACATCAAGCCAGCTCTCTCAGCACTCATTGAGTCCATTCAATCAGGGCCCATGTATTCCCAATTTGCTGGACTGGAGCAGCATGAACTACAGCTACTTGTGCCAGTGAAGGGACTTCATTAGGTGATAGTAGTTTAAAAAAATGTACTTGTGGTTCTTAACAACAACAACAACAAATTATTTTCCACTTTAAAAGGGCATGCTTGAATAACCTTCACCAGTACAAAAAACCACCACCAACAACAAAAAATATCAATATAAATAAAAGACATAGATAACAAGGCTTGCACCTGCTAGCCAAGATGTGGCTTCACCTTCTCCATCCAGGGTAGCCTGGGTTTGAGTGGCACAAAGATGAACAAGACTGTTAGTATTAGTGTAAGGAAAGTGAAGAGGAAAGAAAAGTTGGAATTAATATGCAACAAATCAGAAAAGGGAAAAAATACAAAACAAGAAAAAAAAAAGGAAAAACAAGCTTTCCTTTTCTCTCGCTCTGCCTAGAGAGAGGAATCCTGGTTCAGTTCCAGGTAGAACTAATTAATTATCCTGACAGCAGGATTACTAAAACCAGTGCAAGTATAAGCTAGAGAAAGATAAAGAGCTCACTGGGACCACGCATAGATCTATAAAGCAATGGTGTTCACCTGTGTGTAACACACAACTCCAGCACAGGACCCTCTTGTAGGATTTTTTCCCACATGACCATAGATCAGGACACAAAAGAGAAGCTCTAAGTTTCCACTAGCTGCTAAGTGTATGTTTCATAAAAAGAGTATTTCCTTTTGACAGTGATATGTCAAAGATAATATATAGCATGCTAGGTTATTTATTTTGTGACAGAAGTTGTCATTGCAAGTTGATATTGACCAAACTGCCTCTTTGAGACCTTTGCACAAGCTACTGCTGCCTTCCCTCTGGTGTCTTCTTCTCACTGGGAAGCCATGTGGAACAGAGAGCTGATCAAGACCTGTATTCATTAGATCTGTATTAGAAACATGTATTCTGCATCCACTGATCAGAAAAAAATAATCCTGCTGCTACTTTCAGCAGTGGTCCCGAGAAAGCAAATAAAAGGAAAGTCAGATTGGGAAGCAGACAGTGTTCCTTCTATTAATTCTCAGTACAATGACATCTATCAAGAGCTAGACTTTAGATTTTGACACCAGTTCAGCTCACTGAAATCAGGAGACCCAACAGCAAACACATGAATTTTCACAGGGTCATTACATGCCATGGTGGTCCCGTTTGCATCATTTGTATATCCTGCAGATGGAAACCCATAGCTGGGATGGAAGCAGAAATGGGACTGGTGTCTTAAGAAGCAGCTTAATATCAACAGGGGGGAAGAACTGCTGTTTTCGTTCTTTCACTATGAGTACAATGTTCGTGAAAAATGCTGAGCAGAGAATAAAGCAAACTTTTGTCTTGTGCATACAACATTTCTTATTAGTAAGGCAGGATTCCTTCAAGCTGAGCACAGCCAGTGGGCCTCAGTCCTGGCACACTGCTGTATCTGAATGTGTATTAAGTGCCCATCATTTCAGTAGCTAAGCAGTATCACATCCCATTTAGCACATGCACAGCATTTTATAGAGCAGAGCACTGTAAAAATCCTTTTCCCTTAGGTTTTTCTACACACTCATTGCAGTGACATGCATCTGACCAATTAAAGCAAAACAACTTTAGTTAATTAAGTCTAAGGGACTGAGTGGTTCCCTGGCTGCAGGTCATAAGAGCTGTTTTAGATATATATGAGTGCCACTGATTAACTCTTAGATGCTGGACAATTTATTTCATCTTCCTATGTTTTATTTTCCTCTGGTGCAAAATGTAGGGAAATAAATTTTGTCTTCTTTGGTGAAGTGCTTTTGAGAGCTGTGAATGAAAATAGCTACACATCATCAATGAATCCTCAAAAAGTCCCAATGGGAGTTTTATGGAAATAGAAATGTCCTCACCACTGTGCTTCTGGAAAACTGAGCCACAACTGAATAAAGCAACAGGGCTGAAAACTCACTGAGAAGCAGCAGTGAGGACAGGATAAGAATTAAGAGTTGCCTGACAGTCCCTGGCTCTTGCAGACCAGACTGGCAAGACGGCATCTTTCTTTCATTTTTGCCTATGGCATCTGATTCTCACTTCTACAGCTACTAGACTATGTGACTTCCCTTCTGCATTGTTTCTGCTGCCCCCTCTGCACTGTTCTGCTGCCCCTTCCTCAGCAGACCAACACATTTAATCAATTTCAACACCTGACAACCTCCACAAGCTTTTTTTTTTTTTTTTTTTTTTTTTTTTTTTTTTTTTCAGTTGCAGGGATATTCCTGTTCACTGTGACAAATTGACTCTACAGTGTCATATGACTATGCACATTCTTCCAAACTACTGCTGTGCTCAGGATCTTAAATGCTGGGTGAGTTCTTGCCAAAAGTTTTGCCTAAAGAAAAACTGGCACTGGCACATTTTCTTTTATTCCATCCCTAATACTCTACCATTACTTAGTTTTATCTTAGACTTTCATTTTCCTAAACTCTACATAGCTGCAAGTCCCAAGGCTGACATACCTCTTCCATGGTACATTATCCAGAGTAAGGCAGATAATTTCCATCTGCTAATTTACTTGATAATTTCAATATACTTTTATAATTGAGGAATGGAAACGAACAGAACTGAGTTTCCTCATATTTCTTCAGTATTTGAGTAAATATCCTTTAAAAATACCCCTTGGACTTCCTTATCAATATTCCTACTTTTGGCAAAGACTGACTAAGTTTGGAGTAGCTAAGTAAATCACTTTGTGAATTCTGCTCATCATGTGTTTGTTACAAAACTATTTCAAGAAAAAAATTTCAGTCATAAAAACTTCACATTCAGTTCTGTAAACAACATTATAATTACAATTCATTGTAGGAAAAGGGTTAGTGAAAAACATATGAACATTTACTACTTCTTGGTTTTACATAGTAAACAACAACAACAAAAATACTATATAATAAAAAAGAAAATATTAAGGTCTGTTCTGGGGTCTGGAATCTGAGTACCATGACTTGACAAGCACCTGACCTCTCACTGCAGGCAGGCTGAGAAAGACAGAGAGGTTTGCAGGTCAGCAGACAGTAACCAAAAGCCTACCAAGAAAATCAATGGCTTTGACAGCTTTTTGGGGGGCAGAGTTTCTTCTCAAATTAGTGTCAAAACCCAAACACGAGTATTCCTCTGTGAGACCCAATTTTTCTTCACTGGATTCACAATGCTTGCAAAGTTATAAGAATTTGTGTTTGATTCTATTTTGCCCTTTTATTCCGACTTCTGCAGGTAGCTCACAGGTATCCAAAGACAAGCACAATCATTATTTTAAAACAGAAGGAAAAATCAGTAACACTACTTTCCTGTTCTATTAAGCAATTTCCTACCTATTTTTAATCCCCCAAATTTAATAAATTTTATTTCTTTTTCATAGGTTCACTGCAAGAGCAACTTTATATATATATATATATATAATTAAATGTCAGAGAAGTTGTAGAACTGCAGGAGCTTAGTGAACATTCAGGGCTTGCTTTCAAAATTATCTCTGTCTCTTCTTGCATTTAATATGGTATAAAACATTAAATGTTCCAAATCTGTAAGCAATTACAGTTGTGTAAAATGGATGTTAGTGAAGTAAGAAACAAGCTCTTTCAAATGGGTGAAAAATCTTTTGCTAACAACCCTGAATCTTGAATCACAGAATAATTAGAGCCTGTGTTATGGGTAGACAGCACAAACTTACTCCCACAATGCTTCCTCTCTCAGTAGTATATTTCAATCCCACCTACGGGAGGTGGAAATGGAAACTTCTGACTTCCAGCCTGTCAAGTTTTGCTTTCTTTGTTAAGCCTTGTAAGGAGGGTACCAACTGTGGTACTATTGCTTTTTTATAAATTGGAAATGTTACTGAAAACAGTTGTTGTTAAAGAATGAATGCTACAGAGATTTGTAATGTATGACTCAAAACAGACAGAAAAGTGATGAACAGACGAACAAATAAACTGACAGACTGACAAAAGCAGCACAGACTTATCAGACACCACTAACGTTATCAGTGGCAGTGGCACTGCTACGTCAGCTCAAATTTGAATTGGTGACTTAAGAGTAAAAGATTTCATATCCTGTTTTCCTCCCACTGCCATCATCAGAGAACAAAACAGCAATTGCATTTACCTGTAGATCAGGACTTCATCATCTGAACAATTATACTGCAGCTGATACATTTTTACCCGAGGGGCTGATTTGCTCACTGTCCACTTCACCAAAGCTGAGGTAGTGGTCACCTCTGACACCAGGACAGCCCTTTCTGGTGGGCCTTTTGTTTCCCCTCGGTTGGACTTGCTAGAGCTGGTGATGTCTGAGAGCCTGGATTTTGGTGGGGCTGCTCGGCCTGTGCCGTTGCTGAGGTGAGGGAGCTGAACAATTGAGAGCTCAATTGTTGCGGTGGACTCTCCAGCAGCATTGGCTGCAATACATGTGAAAGTCCCATAATCCTTGGATGTGGTGATGAGAATATCTAAGGTGCCATTGTCATAGACGGATGTCCTCGAAGAGTTCCCGATGAGGCGGTCATCAGGGGCCACCCAGTGAATGATGGGGGTGGGATCCCCAATGGCTTTGCATTTCAATGTGGCTGTTTGCCCTTCTAAAACAAGCAACTTGTGAGTATGCTGTGTGATAAGAGGAGGCTCACAGACAAATTCTTCCTCCCTAACATACCAAAAGTACCTTCCCTTTAGACCTGGAGGAGAAGCACAAGTTTCCATATCATCATCCCTGTCAAGTCGCCTTAACCACAGCAGCTCACAGTTGCAGTGCAGGGGGTTACCCCCGAAGCTGAGAGATAAAGGTGGAGAAAATGGGGTAACAGCTAATGGAATTACTTGAGATCTGGCAAAGATAGGATCAGGGGGAAGTTTCTGAAGTCTGTTGGATGTTAGATCCAACCTGGCCAATTTCTGAAGATCTGCAAACGTCCCTTCTGTAATATAATCTATCAGGTTATGATCCAAACTGAGCTGGTGCAAGTTTATCATCTTTCTTATAGATTCCCAGGGAATGCTTCGGAGGTTATTATAGGAAAGGTCTAAGTCTTCCAATGTCAGCAAAAAATCCTCAAAGGCTTCATCAGAGATGCTGCTTAGCTGGTTGTTGTTTAAAATCAAGTGCTGAAGGTTAATTAAGCCTCTCAAAATATCCTCTCCAATGTCAGGCAGCCTGTTGCTGTCCAGATGTAAAGACCGAAGGCTCTCCAAGTCAGTGAAAGAGTAGGGCTGTATGTAACTGATTGTGTTTCTGGATAAGGTGAGGTCAACGAGACCAGACATGTTGGCAAAATCCTGCCGGCTGATATTAATAATAAAGTTGCCCCCGAGTCGAAGTTCAACAGTCCTTCGATCTATGTCTAGTGGTACAAACAGGAGACCTTTGGAGGGACACAAAGTCCCCAGTGACTCAGACAGGTTCTGACAGACACAATATTTGGGACAAGCGTTGACCATGACAGCCATTCCAAACACCAGGATGCTGCAGAACAATTTTTCCATGGTAAATCACGCAACAGTACCTGCAAGAAAGGAAAAGAGTTATAAGGAACATCAGCAGTTATGCCACTGTTACCTTTCATCTATGTCTTATCTGTTGTCTGCTTCCAGAGAGACGCCAGTGCCTCCTCTCAGCATTAACACTCACAGTGATCAACATTCTGGGATGGGAAGGTTAAGTGTTATGACAACGTTTCCCCACATAATGCATTTTTTCTTCTAAAAAAAAAAAAAAAAAAAAAAAAAAAAGTGGGCTTGGCTCCAAAACTGAATGGAATAGAAATTCTTAGAGTTTACGTCTTTATGTCTGGTAACAGATCATTGTAACTGCCTATTCTCTAGTTACAGCTTTAAAATTTTTATTGGGTAGCTGGTAGAGGACAAATCCTGCTGTCAGATTGCATGGCTTACTTAAAACTCTGAAAGATTTTACTTGGAATAGTGCCTGCTTCTTTGAGGGTAGAAGCTGTCTTATAGTAATTATATATTGCTGCATAATAATATGGAATTAATCTTAGGGTTGAAAGAGCTGATTTTATGGATAAAAATAACTGCATATTTACCCTTCAGTAATGTGGTTGGTAATGACCATGTAATTATCTGGCCAGTCCTGGGGCGAGTCAGTTCACTTGCCCACCCTTAATAAAATTCATGATAGGCAGCTTAGGAAGAAATTGCTTGCATAATCATCACCTGGATTCACCCTGTGCTCAGCCAACCTATAGGAAAGATGACATTGTCTAGCTCCAAAGAGAAGAGATGCAGGGAAAAACAGTTACCAAGTGTTACCTTGGTAAGCTTACTGATTCTTGCACATTCTCATGCTGCAATCCTTCCTGTTGCAGTGACATCAGAGGTCTTCTTGGTATTCACTGCTGTCCCTTGCATCCCACCCATTTCTCTTTGTAACATTATCTCCTCTCCACCATCACCACGCTGCATCCCCCCACCCTTTTTTTTTTTTCAGCTGTCACTCTCTTTTTGAGCTTGAGCTGTAAAGTATTTGTCTTTGAAGAATAAACAAAAAATATTTATAGGCTGACTTAGAGGGCCAACCATGTCTGAGGAGCTGCAGCCCTGTTTCAGGATCAATCACTGCACAATAACACGAGACACTCTCATGCTTCATCAGTTGCCTGTCCAGTGCTGACCTTCCAAGATGCCAATTCTGGGTCCCCCAACGGCACGGCACAAAGGGCTGCTGACAGTACAGCAGATCTCTGTGCCCCTTCAACTCACTACCACTTCTGCTGAATAACAGCTACCTGCCTGTTATGCTACTTGATGTGGAAAAGTTAGTGATATGATCCCCATGCAGACATGTGAGGTTTCAATAAAATCATGCTGTTCCTGCATGTTGTAGGTGGTAGACAGTCACCTGTGCCTAAGCTAGTTCTGTTACTTTTGTACACATGATGGGATAAAGTGTAACATCTCATAATAGCTCCAATAATTTGTACTATGAGGCCACTCAAACTTTAGCAAACATATGACACAAGAAATATTTTTCCCCCCCCCCCCCAAAAAAAAAAAAACAAAGCACAATGATTTACACTTCATTCCACAGCTGAAATGACAGTTATGCAGATGTTTCATAAAAATTAAAAGAAGTTATGAAGGTTAATAATTAATCCACTAGTAACACACACCATACACAGAACAAAATCTATCACCTCAGTAAACCTTTTTTGTTGTTGTTGTTTTGTTTTGTTTTGTTTTTTTAACTCTTTAAACCATTCTTGTTTACCCTCCCTGTGAAAGAAATGAAAAATTGAGCTTTATGTTTTGGTGCTGTGCACAAAATTGGCTGACTTCTCTCCTGGTTAAGGTAGTTCGGCTTCCACTATCTAGAATATAGAATGACATGACTCAGAAGGAAGGAGCTGTAGGAATGCAAGATGTTGTGAGTGCTGAACTAGGTATGGTAGTTCAGTTATTGCAAAGTTTACTTCATGGTGAGCTGTTGGCAATGATATAACATTATTACTATTCTATAGGAGAAGAAAGGATTGAAGCATCTGTGTTTGCTGAATTTTGCAAACAAGATGAAAGTGAGATACTTTTAGAAAAGATGGCTTGAGAAGACTAATCCTACCTTCAATAGTAAATAAAAGGCTACTGAATAAAATGTTTGGAGATTAGCAACGAAGTTATTGATGAAAATCTGCAGCATACTTGGCAAAGTGTTATAAATATCCCTTACATTATTATCAATTGGTAGTTTACTAACAGGCAATTGGCTTTAGAATCTTAATTATAATTGTGTTCTGCAGTTTTAATTTAGTGTATTACCCTACCAGCTGAAATGATAAACAAAAAGCAGTTTAAAAGGGGTAGAAATAGATACAGTTAATTAGTAATAAGCCCTTTCAGAGCTTCTCCCTCATCTACATTCCCACCCTCTGAATATCTATTCATAAATGTGAATGCACACTTAGGAGAGCAGTGTCTCCTTTAAGTGTCCCAATTCACTAACCACATTTTTTCCGGATGCCATTAAATATCACAGAGCTTTGGGGAGACAGTTGACTCTAAGCATCAGAGTGAAAAGCATTTGTAAAAAAACTGGGGGGAGGAACAGAATTTAATTACAGAAAATAGGGACTGCGACACCAAGAGAAGACTGTGAAGCAGGAGATCTAAATGGCAAAGTAAACCCTGATGGGGAAACCATCTGTGGATGGATTGAAAGCTCGTCATCTGCCTGTGTATGCTTGCATGTGTGCATGAAAAAAATGCAGACAACACGATATGTGCTTTTACCAGCAGGAGAACAAATCAGTAACATCTATACAAGGATGAAAACATCATGGCTGCTGTCATACCGGTTGTTAAATCCATTTGAAAGTATTAATGTAAATATTGTTTGTCTGCAGAGGAAATTTCTAGCCTTTGTAATCTATTGCCAGCATCAATTCTTCAAGCTTCTGAGCCTGGCACCATAGGTTTCTCAACTACATTGTCCTGAAGTGACAAGTTCATGACACAGCAAATAGCATACAAACCCAATGGGTTACAAAGAGGAGACTGGCAAGAACAGAGGTATGCAGGACTCCTTAAAGAGAACATCTGGGGCTTTCGTAGGGCAGCTGTTTTTCTCTTTTCCCTCCAGAAAGACCAAATACCTAGGCCACAGATATGGTAAGAATTCAGGAGTCTGTACAATTATAACAGTATCATCTAAAATCCAGTCTCCCACAATGTCAAGGTAATTGGTAGCTGCCAAGGAGATGGATGTATAATAAAACAATGTTTTGATTTTAGTTCTGGTAACTTTCGTATAAGACAGAAAATAAATTGTCAAGTTTAGGGTCTGTTTTTGCTGCGTAGTTTGCTCACCTTGTTCCCAAATCTCCTGTGACCTGCAACACTGAGCATTTTACAGGCTGTTGGTGGTAGCCCTGTGAGAAGCTCACCATTCTCATTTACATTTAAAAGGTATCTATCAGCCAACTAAAGTAGATTTCTCACAGCAAGTCAGTAAATTTGGCAAGGTTTCTGTCTCAGCTCAAGATGAAAAATAGTCTCTTTAGTCCTCTTATAACATGGATTGGTATGAATTAATATGTGCAAGAGTCATAAACCTTGGTGTTTTGTATTCAAATTTTCCTCATAAAGATACAACTTCTGTGATTTGGCATCTCATTTCAGGAATGTCTCTGAGGCATTTTTTAATTCTATATTCATTGAGCTTTGCATATAAATTCCAATAACCTTTGTGTACCACAGCACCAAGTACAAGGTAACTGTCAGACAAGTAAGGTATAGCTACAGCATACAGGCTGGGGGAAAAATAAATAAACAGAGAGGTGGCTGGGTAGTGGCTTTCATTCTATTGTCTCCTAGTGTATACGGATGCAGCTTCCAGGGACTGTATGTATGTCTTCTTACATTTTTTTTTTCAGGTTTGTAGGTGCTGTTGGAATAATTGGATTTATATATATATATACACATATATATATACGTCCCCTAGAAGCTACCCTTTCCTCGTTCTTAACCTTGTCATATCTCTGCTTTCACTGAATCTCTTTGACTAGAAAACCTACCCCACAGCTGCAAAGCCTGAAGGACTGCAGCAATGGGTGAAGTTTCATGGGTAGTCTCTCAAGCAATTTAATCTACAGCATGTAAAAAGGGATGGAACCATGTCAGGACAAAAATGATTCCTATATCTTTTCCATTGCCAAAATCCATGTGGGAAAGGTAGGTTGCAGTATGCCCTGATCCATACAGGCAGATTATGATTCACCTAGTGATGATTATGGCAGTAAGGAAAGTAAATGTCACTGCATCTGAATCTGTCCTCAGAAATGAGTGCACTGAAGCATGGGTTCACTGCTAGTTTTGTGAGCATGTCCAAGACTGTTCAGTTGTTGAAAGTCAGTGATGTATCTAGGCACTCACAGGCTCAAAATCAGGACTTTTGTATTCACCTAGGTTTCTGCATTCCTCTGGGGTAAAGCTGCTTATCATCAGATGTGCATATATACAGTGCAACTTAGATTTTAGCTATGCCTTTTTATGAGCTGGCTTTTTTGAAAAGAATTAGTAGTATTAACACGTGGTGTGCTTGTTTTCTCCAGCCACTCTACATTTTGTAAATCATAGAGGGGAAACAGTTAAAAACACATGCTGTTTCAGGTATTTGTGGCTGTCTTTACCAAGCTTTTCCCATATTAATTTGACAAATATTGCTTCCACAATAGGAAAGAAAAAAGGAACTCTGGATTTTAACATTTTTTTTTTCCTCTGTATAATTTATTCTTGAATACTGCAGCAATAACAACATTGCAAATAAAATAGTTTACTATCCCAGTACCACTACAAGGTTCATTTATGCCCTTTACTACATGTGAGTGCTGTCCTTTCCAAGCTGCTGGGAGTCCATCCTACCTCCTCTGTCCTCCCCCGGGCTGGAAGCAGTCTTTGCTTGGCTTCATTTAGGAAGAGCTATTCTATAAAGAGGTGAATGCCTCCAAATGAAATTAACTCATAGAAATCTTAAATGTAAGAATATTTCCGTTATTGCTGGATAACAGGTAACTGGATCCAGAAGAGCGGTAAGGATAATCCATAAAAAGCAATTTTCAAGAGGGCTCACTCTATGAAGCTTGATTTAATCCATCCAAAAGTTCCCCAAGGAAATAACCCAGTATTTTCTTAGTCAGGGCTGTCTCACACAGAAAGATATTGGTCTCTTTCAGCCTTTTTTTGGCAAAACTTGTGTCTATTTGTGTGCATTCCTTATCTTTCCCCGCCTCAGGTCATGGCTGTTTGCTTTGTTTGTTTGTTTTAAGCACTAATTTTACTTAATTCCTTTATTATTCCAAAGACTGAAGCACTGCATTTATCAAAGGCTCAAATAATCGATGTAGCTGGTCAGACGCAGGGATAGGTCAGATCTAATTCAGCTACAACCTGAGTATCCCTGAAACACCAGGCTGTGAGCCTGGCAGAATACACTTTATACCCCAGAAAGCCTCTATTCACTGCAGGATTTTGGTAAAGGGAGCTCAGACCTCACAGCAGCTTTTCTGCTGAAGTACAGGACTGTAACATTGATGGTATCTGGCACAGGAACCTTGTAGCTTTAATGCAGATAATTTTTTTCATCATTTCAGGTCTTCCAGTTTACTGAGGCATAGCATTTCTCCCATTAAAAGCAGTATTTTCCAAACACCTTAGAAGAACAAATCTGCTTGTTATTGTTTTGTCACAGTTGAACTCTGCAATTAAGTCACCTCTTCACATTTCATGCTACTTAGGACAAAAAGAAGAACCTTGGACACTTCTACAAAAGTTTACAATCTGTAAGACTTGACAGGTGATAACAAAACCAACTGTTATTAAATAAATTTCAGAGTCAGTTATAAAACATTAACTCCTTCCCTCCATTTAACATGGTTAAGCTACTAGTGAATACTGCTTAGGTGAGCTCTTGAAAGACGTAGTACAAATTTCCCTTCTAGAGTCACTTTTTGATATAGGCATCACCTGGAAAGGGTGTTTTGAGCCCTAATGAAAATGTGTATGTGCTCATATACATGCATACAAGAGGAATTATTATTATTATTATTATTATTAAGTAGTTTTGGTCGAGAAAAAACATATTTGCAGCTTCTCTGGACCTCTGGCTGCCAAATATTCTGTTTGTTTAACAGCCTTAGTGACACTAGAGCAATTACATCTCCAGTTCCAAGGAAATTCAGCAAGGAAGCTTAAGTCAAGAGGAAACCACGTGCATTCTGTTATATGCTACCTCACTTTCACTCACATTTTGCTGAAATGAAGACATTCTTGTAAGCCATTTGGTTTTGAGAAATGTGCAAAATTAATCAAGCTTTTGAGATTCATTTCCTGAGAAAATAAGACTTGGTTAACACATTCTGTGTACTTTTGAGCATCTGCCTGTCTGACACTTTCCCACAATACATTTGGGACATTTTCATCACTTCAGATAAAATTTTCAGTACAGAGGCCTCCAAAATATTTACTACTCATGCATTTCAAGAATACAGAGTAAGTTTCGAGACAGTAGAGTTTTGCAAAGGAAATATGCATCATCTGGCCAACTCTTTTTGAGCCTTAAAGAATCCACATGGAAGAGAGATATTGTTAATATCCTTGTTGTTGAAAAGTCTTGTTGAAAAGGGAACATACAGAGAACGGAGCAAAAGCAGTAAAGGCTTAAAATTACACCTACCTATTAGCCAAAGTCTCTTGTGCTGCTGAAGATGGAAATTTTTCTTCTAGGATGACGTTTACCTTCAATGCTAAGGTCAGTCTCATTTGTATATGTCCTGAAGCCTGGGGTCCAATTTCTAATCTCTGAATGCTGATTATAGTGACCGAATTAACTCAGTCATATTGTGAATTCAATAGGCATGCTTGATTTACTTATTCATTAAAAAATATGTTACTTTAGGCAAATACCTACACAAAACACATCATTTCAAAATGAAAATGTCACATTTCAGAAACACTAAAAATAAATATTCTGAATGCTTCATTTTATACCTTTCCTAAAGTAGTCTCATGAAAGCAGAGCTGGCACAAAAATAGGTTTGGTCAACATGGACTAATACTTATCAGTGGTAAAACTTCTGGCTAAACGGAAAAGTTACATAGCTCTAGCCAGAACTCATGAGTGGCCCATTGTAAGCTTAATAACCATAGCCAGATCTTTTTGAGAAGTATGATTTTTACCTGTGAAAATAACTGTACTTGCATTATTCAACCTTCAGTGACTATAAATCACAGGCATTAACTGCCTGATTTGTTGTGACAAAAAAAAAAATGTTTAGCTACCTGATGGTTTTCGAATATGCACAACATTTAAATGTGTAGACAGTTATTTGTAAGCATAATAGAATGAAATAAAATAAACAAATTGAAAAGAAAGTATCTATTTAGAAAATCCATGTGTAGACATTTGGCAAACAGAGAGACCTAGGTAGCACCACCTAATACATGGTTGTGTATCTGCATGTACATGAGCTACATGCAGTATGCTTTTTCTTCAAGGGCAAGACACTTTTCCTAGAATTGCCTGAACCATCTGATGAGAAGCTGTGTGGGGGGAGTGAGAGAAGCTCTGATGCACTGGAGCAGTTATCTGGTGGCTCCTGGCTGGAGAACAGTATAATAAATTTTCCATGCATGGAGGTGCATTGCACCAACTAGATCAGACTAGTTTCCTAGACCTTTACAGCGCAGCCACATCTGTGGAGGACAGTGACAATGGGCACAGGATGTGCAGAGTACCATTTTCAAATGAACTAACTAGAAATGGCTTAGTTTGTTCTTGTTTTTGTTTATTCCCCCAGACCATTTGCAGATCCATTAATTTTCTTCTGTTCATTTAATGTACCCCAGCATTTACCTTTACCTCCTGCTTTTAATGTGGTGTGCCAGTCTTCATCAGATTAAATCAAAAAACTCATGAGTCAGCTAAGCTGAGCCCCTTTTCTATTTTTAGCCATCCAGTTCATTTATTTATCTGGTTCTTTAAAGCAATCCTGCATTTTGCTTCATCAGCACAGTAGAGAAGTTATCAGTTATTCTGTCTCTTACTCATTTAGAACACATAGGGAAGCTGCAAAGGTATGAAGGAGCAACCTGCTCAGAGATACTGCCTATCGTGTGAGACAGTTGTCTATCAACAGTCCCTGTTGCTTTCTGTGTCTACAAGTCAAGATCCATTCTCCTAATTTGAATCCAAATTCCCCATACTCTGAGCCATAACAGCAACTCCAAGGGTAGCTCTTTATACCTGGCTTATTCAAATTCTTATAAAAACCTTCATATACTCTTATTTCCTTCCACATCAAAGAAAAAGGAGGATAATTAAAATTGGTAACCTTTCCTTAATCTGAGCTTGTTGCTTTTTTTTTTTTTTTTTTTTTCCTCTCCCCTAAAGACAAACTCTGTCCAATATCTCCTAGGCAGTATTCTTTATTTGCAATAAATAAAGAATATATACTGCATTTCACCTTTTATTTAGAACGTATACTGAAAGAGTCACTGTTAGGAAAAAACAAGGCATACATACAAAAAGATCTTTTTCTGTTTCTCATAAATTTAATTGGGTGCGGTAAATTACATGTGAATATTTGGAGATGCTATGAAATATGGTCAAGACAAATTGAAGGATGTCAGGTAAAGTCCACACTCAAAAGCTACTGAATTCATTTTTGATGAATGCCACAAGTTAGGATTACTAAGTATGTTAGCAAGAGCATTCAGTAGCAGAAGCCTGCTGATTCAGGGAATACATCCCAGTGGTTTGCAGTTGTGGTTGGCTCACAGTTTGGTAAGAAACCAGCAGATATCTGAGAAGAAAACAATTACGTCTTATTTCTTCCCTGAAAAATAAAGATAATTCTATTTATTGATTTATACAATCAGTTGTTTCCAAGGTGCCTGGAGACTGTGTGTGTATAAAGGGTGTTAACATGGAAGTCATGTCAGAAAAAAAGAGAATGAAGATAAGAAATAGCTTTTGCAGTCCTTTCAATGGCTAGTCACTGATTCATCATCATCCAGTGAATGGGAGCCAGAAGCCATGGATTCCTGTGCAATGCTGAAGTGACTCCAATACCCAGCACCCCCTCTACTGCCCCAAATACTGTAGCACAGAAGCCTGTGGAAGAAATGCTGCCTGCTTTCCTGATATTTTTTTCTATTTTGGTGACTTAACCATAGCTAAGAGTCTCAACTTTCACCAGTGACAAGTAAATAAATAGTAGAGTACATTTCTAACTCTCTTGACCAGTGTGAATGGGTACACTGGGAAACAGCACCATGAAAGCAAACAGATTTAAACAAAAAGCATGCCTAATATATTACTTAATAAATAAAAATAACACAAGTGTATCATGACATTTCAGTCATATTGATGAGACCTGGCTGAAGGCTTTGAATGTAAAACCATAGAAAGTACTACTAATTTTCTGTCAAACAGTGGCTGGTCTGCAGAGACCTTTTCCTGGGAAAGGCTGGAAGTCAGCCAGCTGAGGCTAAACGAAGGTGAGGGGAAAGCAAGATAAGAATAGCTGCTTTTTTTTTATATATATATTCTTGCTGTGTTTATTTATGAGGAAACAAAAGCTTTCGATCCCCAGGGCTCTCCACACAGCACCTTTCACTGGCACTAAGGCAACAAAAAATAAAAAGTAAAATAAAATAAAAAACCCAAGTCTCTTAAAATTAAATGAAGTGAAAGCATGTGATGAAATAAAACATACAAGCCCCAAATATTTCAAATATATATTCTGCTTCACTTTGCAGTTTCTGCTTACCAACTACTCACAGAATGACAGTCTTATCAGATAAGAGCAGCCAGCTGCTATACGCTGCATTTAAATTTATATTGCAAACAACAGGCTTCATTACCCAAGGATTTTCTCTTTGCATTCCTAATATTGTCTTTCTGCATGCTTTATTGTTCCTCATTTCCTTACAGGGTCTTTGCCTTCTAGTGTGTGCCAACACATCCTGGTATTTACTTCAAACATTTTTTTTTTTCCTTAATATGCCTTTAAATATCCTTCTTTATGCCTCTAAACACTCAGCTTCTCAGACACCATCTCAAAAGCTGCTGTTTCATACACTCTTTCTGCTGCTACCCCTGTTCCTTCATCCCCTAATCATTTGATCACTGCGGTTCTTTGATGTGTGAGTCTTCCAGTTCAGGCCCAATTTAATTATGTTTTTAAGAAGACTGACCTCTCTGGTCCCAATTTGTTCAAGACATTTCCTTCATTGATCTGGGGACAGATCCCTGCACTGCCTGTTCTAAACTAGATTCCTGATATTAGAAGCAGCCATGTACTAGCTCTGAAGGTCATTTTGCATATATCAGCAGTTAATTGCACTGATTTATTTGTGGTGGATACAATACACTCTTCCTTGCCCTGAGGTCTAGACATATTAACAGAAAATCAAGGGGAAACAATTAGAGGGATTTCCACGCTACACCAGGAGCACTTGTTTCACCATTCATAAGCATCCTCAAATAATAGATCACATTTTACAGAAATTACAAGACACCTTACAGATCTGTATATTTAATTTCTCTTGGGCTATTATGAAAACAAAGTCCAATGCTATGGGAATTTTCTTTCTTAAATTCTGCTCCTATCATCTACCATTCCGGAAATAACCGGCAAGATGTTTCAATTTTGAAGTGGAAAGGTAAACGTGTGGTTTCAAGAAAGATCAAGAGCCCCGTAGAACATTTGCAAAGGAAAATATTCTGTGTTGATGACACATGGAGTAGATAGAAGATAGCTCTGTTTATAAATTACCAGCCTGACATACATGATAATCTCCCCTATATAAGCAAGCAGGCAGCAGAACCCTTCAGTAGGTCAGTACAAGCTTCCCACCTTCAGCAGAAAAAGTCAAGGGAAACTGAAATACAACTTTTTTTAACCCAGGAAGGGAAAACTGCAATAATGCAGCCAAGAAAGGGGAGAAATATGTCCATGTTTATTGCTCTTTCCACAGGGTTTGCAGCTAGTGTAGATCCAGGAGGATGCAGAGCTCAGTGACAAGAGCACAGAAACGGCGTGGTGCCACTGAGCCGTGCATGTTCAGTGAGCACAAGGTGTGGCAAAGGTCTCTTTAAATTAGTTTGAGCTAATTAAATACAGCTCTGTGCTTGACAGGATCTGCAGATGTCTCAATCCACTTTGTCCAGTTCTACTCAAGGATGATGTCGAATCTAAGTAGACCGGCATGAACACATTATCCTTGCCTGTTGCCAAAAGCTAACATCTGAATAAGATCAGCACATCCAGCATGCCTGACCCTGACTGAAAAGGGTCAAGGAAACTGAGACCTCTGGATAAAACTGGAGCTGCTTCATGACATGCTTTTGGTGTTTTTTCCTCCAAATGGAAAGATAAACTGGGATTGTTTATCTTCTACCATGAGAGAAGAGATGCTGGCTTCCTGGACTTTAATGAGAGGGGCTGAATCCAGATGGATCTCAATATTCCATCTTCTTTCACAATGATCGCTCTTAGACGTTGTCTTTCATATTGATGGAAATTTTTTTGCTTGTGTTGAGGTTTTAAAAACGGGAGAAAATTACTTTTACCTCCCTTATGCTACTTAAGACTTAATGGTATGAGAAATCACAAAAATCATATAAAAGAAGAGATAAAGACAATCAGAAAACAGTAATTCACAAAATAAATAAATAAATAAATACAGAATAACACTTGAATTATTTAGTATACTGTCCCACAGCTTCCACTGATGTTTAATGATCCAAGAAGCACATCTCTTACCTTAAGCAAGCAACTCCATAGCCTAACACCTTATAGTCTCAGAAGTATTTTATAACACCCCATCCCAACCCAGTCTCCTAAAGAAAGTTATCTCCCCAGCACACACCCAACTCATTTTTCCACTTCTGAGGTCATTTGCAATGATATCTACAAACGTGTATCCCTGTAACAGTGACATGAAAAGTGGAGAAGTGAGGAAGTATCTTTCTTTCTGTGAACGTCCTGCTTTTTTCTCCTGACTGATATTTCACCACTCAGCCATGTCATTTGGCTCATGGAGGATGTTACTCATCTGTCCCCTCCTTTTTCCGGACTAAGTCCTGAAGTCTCCATTCACAGATTCTGTGGGAGGTTTGCATAAGTAAAATGTGAGTAAGGATTTAAAGGCATGGGTCTGGGTCTCTGAGTCAGATTTCCTGAAAAAGCCACACACACACACACACACAAAGCAAAACCCACTGTTGAACATACACCACCATGCTAGCATGGAAGCTGTGTACTCAGCTCTGGTGAGGCTGCACCTCGAGTACTGCATTTAGTTTTGGGCCCTCAGTAGAAGAAGGACATCGAGGCCCTGGAGAATGTCCAGAGAAGGTCTATGAAGCTGGTGAGGGGCCTGGAACACAAGTCCTATGAGGAACGGCTGAGGGAACTGGGGTTGTTTAGTCTGGAGAAGAGGAGGCTCAGGGGAGACCTTATTGCTCTCTACAACTACCTGAAAGGAAGGTGTGGGGAGATGGGGAGCCTCTTCTCACAGGTAACTAGTGATAGGACTAGAGGAAATGGCCTCAAGTTGGCCCATGGGAAGTTTAGGTTGGAAATTAGGAGGCATTTCTTCTCAGAAAGAGTAGCTAGGCATTGGAACAGATTGCCCAGGGAGGTGGTGGAGTCACTGTCCCTGGGGTGTTCAGGGGAAGGCTGGACCTGATGTTTAGGGACATGGTTTAGTGGGTGACATTAGTGGTAGGGAAATGGCTGGACCATATGATCCTGGAGGTCTTTTCCAACCTTAGTGATTCTATGATTCTATGTCAAACTAACATCTCAGTTCTCTGAATACAGAGGGACATAGTGGTGCTTGCTGACAATGACAATAGGAACAGTGAATATATCATCTGTGACAGGTCCTCTGCAGGGTGTTACTACTGGGACATCAGGGAGTATTTGATACTTATTTGCTCAAAGAATCATCAGACATGTCTGAGCTGGCCAAAGAGTACTAAATGATCACAACAGGGAAACCTGTCCTGAAGGTGATTCTTGATTTCATACAAATAATCTTTGCTTTCTCTCTTTTCTCTCTTTTTGCTTTCTCTTGGGTCTTGACATGCACTGGTGTATACTCATGTGCTCTTTCTTATTCATCAGTAGTAAGGATTTCACTGTGGGTGTTCTGGATGCCAAGGAGACTCTCATTTCCTTTGGTAACAGCAAACAATTTCTAAATTGGAGCAAATAAAAATGGACCAAAATGTAGACAACTGAGCAAAGGGTAAGGCCAATAATTTAGCTTGTACGCTCTGTGTGGCTGCTATCCTCCTCGGCTTTATTTTCTCCAACAATTGAATAGGCAAATTGTGCTGCCCAAGAGGCTGTATGGGACAAATATACACGTGTATATTATATGTATATGTATGTGTATATGTAATATACACGAACACATGAAATATACACAAGAAATGCTGAGAGAGTTGGGACCATTCATCCTGGAGAAGAAAAGGCTCAAGGGGATCTTATACATGTATATAAACACCTAGTTAGGGGAAATAAAGAAGATGGAGCCAGTTTCTTTTCAGTGATATCCAGTGACAGGACTAAAGGAAATGGACACAAACTGAAATACAGGGAATTTCATTTAAATGCATGAAATACTTTTTACCTTAAGAGCAGTTGAACTTCTGCACAGACTCCCCAGGGAGGCTGAGAAGTCTCCATCCTCGGAAATGTTCAAAACATGACTGAACATAGTTATGGTCAACCTGTCCTTGCTGACTCTGTTTTGAGAAGGCACATGATATGAACGATTTCCAGAGCTGCCTTCCAACCTTAACTCTTCTTTGATTCTACAATGTAAACTAGTTGCATATTTTTATATCACAAATTTAAAAGGCAGTCCTGATCCTAGTGCATAGCCAGAACAGCTTCTGCCCTTTTGCTGTCTAAAATGTTACCTCTTTCACACACATCTTTAAACATAATGGAGATGAGTAACTGACTAGTGGATTCTATAATGATGAACTATATTCATAAGGAAATTCATTTCTAATGAAGATGATCTTATCAAACTGGAATTTATTATAACAAGTACCTCTCTCCAGAACATAAACTAACAATTTCCCCCATCTGTCACACTTTGTAGCCCTGGCTCAGGTGTTAGGCAGAGCCAAGAAGAGTCATCTTTCATGGATCAATATTCCAGACACAAAGGGGAGGTCAGATTGCACTGGTTGATAAATTATGGTAAAGCTATTGCTAGAAATCAATCCTTTGTCAAAATGACTGAGAATGATTACAACCTAATGATGGCCAGGGCAGCAAGGGTCCTAGAGGCCCTCTTTTGAGCTTATTGCTGACTTTGGAAATAATTTTTTTTTTCCCCAACTTTTTTTTTTTTTTCAATTTAGGACAATTGTGGTAGCAAGTGAAGTCATCATCTCACTTTTTCCTAAGTCTGTCAAAGGAGTGGGGGTGCAGTGGGGTAAGGAATGGAGATTTGTGCTCACCCCTGGAAGGAGGAAACATGAGAGCAATGATAAAATAGGCTTTACAATGATAAAATAGGCTTTAGAAGACAAATGAACAGTAGGCAATTCAGTCTCTCTGGCTTATCCCAGATTCCCGTCTTTCCTGGCTTGATGGTTCAGTGCATTTGGTTCATTGCAGAAGTGTCTTTTGCCTGAACATGGAAATTGTCACTGGCAAAAGCTGAAGAGTAAAGACCTCAAATAGCACATATTAATAACTTTCCAGAAACAACACAAAACAAAACAAAACAATCAAAAAAAAAAAAAAAAGAACATAAAATAATTGGAAATGCAATCTGAAGAACTCCAAAATTGAGAGGAAAAAAAAAAAAAAAAACCTCCATGTCCAGATATCTTAATGTATGTCTGGCATAATATAAAGAGCCACAGAACGCAGGGGTGATACAAGCATGTTCAGAAAACAGTGTGAACCTAACCAGATATACGGAAATATCTCCCTGAAGTTTCATATCTCACATTTCACCACAGCTGAAGAACAAAGGCAGGCAATGCAATGCAATAGTTGAGATGCGAGCCACAGGGAAACCTGCAAGCAGAAGGGAACACCCTGCATCAATGATGGAGCTTACAGGTGCATCTGTAAACTGTGTCACCACTCTCTCTTGCATGAGGCCCTGAGAACAAAACAAGCTTTGTGACTACCTGTGGAATTGACTATTTCATTGCTGAAGTGACATACAAGCCCAAAGTATTTACAGCATATTATACAAGACTTGCTATTTTTCCTGTAGGCTTTACTTTTTATTTACACACTCACAATAGTAATTGTTAGAAATTACACTACTTTTAGAATGTATTTATTTCACGAGCTTCCTGACACCTGATATTAGGAATCTCAGAGCGATGAGGTGTGCATTTTACCTTTCATAACCATGCTTTTGTGATTTTTCGATGAGTCTGTAAATTGCAAGAGAGGCTAGAGATAGGGCTGCTGGCAGTGGCATGGCTGCATGCCTGCGTCTTCACCTCACCATCACATCCCACCCTGGCTGCTGAAAACTGCAGTAGGAGTACATTGCACTAAGGAGACAGCACATCATTGGTACATAGTCTTATAAACGTTTTACAAGGTAAAATTTCACAGATGGATCCAAACATGTTTTAGCAGAACTATTTTTTTTCCCCAGAGGACAGATTGGAATAATAAAAAAATATATAATAATTATAACACAGAAATACATATATAGCAATGACTAACTGTCTGCAGATAGTTGAAAAAAATGACTTAGAGATGAAAAAGAATTGTTTATCAAATTGCAGAGGTATATAAATCATCAAAATTGAGTGTGTATAAAACAGCTGAAGATGTAAAGGAAGAAAGGTGGTGTCATGCACAGGGACTTCTTTTCACAGCTCTGCCGCAGACTACTGGTGTTTGTCCTTTGGAAAGTCTCCTAATATTCTTCTATGCAAGTTCTCTGTACTTATTATGAAAACAAAGAATTTCACTCTTCATTGTTTCTTTGTCCTGTCAACATATTTGAAAGCAGTTTGGGCTGAAAATATTTCTTTCTAGGAATTCACATAGTAGGTGCAAAGTATAATCCCAATTGATTTGGGGGGCTTTCAGCACTGCCATAATTAAGTCATTATACTAACACAAAAAGTGCCTTATAAATGTTAAATTTCATATTCTACTTAATATAATTATATTATGCACCTACTACTATAATGTATAATATATTAACATTTTGAAAGGATAACTTAATCTGAATACCAGCAGCTTCATTAAAGGGAAAGGCTACTATTAAAAAATAAAAATAAAAATAGAATAAAAAAGCTTGTAGTGGTTTAGGAACTACAGACTAGTTTCAAAAGGCAACTAAAGCTTCAATTGTCATCAACCACCTTTGGGAATCTCACTTTTGGGGAACCAAGTCATTTTTGAAATTTTTATTTAGCTATGTAAGACAGTCACATCTCTTCTGAAATTTTGATCCAAGGTTTCTTAACTATGAAACAGTCTCCCAGAAAAGTAATGTGAATCACATTGCTAAAAAACATTTTTAAATGGGCTGAGGAAACACACTTCATTAGAAGGATAATCCTAGAGTTAATAGTGACCCCTTGCTAACAGAAGGACAGACCACTAAGAACTAATAGGTCTTCTTTTGATCTCTCTTTTCAGTAAGTCTTTTGTGGATCATTGGTTTTTTTCTAATGGTAAAAATAATAGAAGAAACCTTTCTTCACTGCAGTCTAACGCTCACTCTGTTAATTCTCTGGAGAATAAATCTCCTTTATTAATATACCCTACACTCTCACACACATATCAAATAATATGTCAAAAGATAAGAAAGGAAAGCAAAGAACTTGGGTGACATTTGTTGACATTTCCAACACAGAGGAAACAAACAAGTTACACTGTTGTTGAATGCTAAAAAGGCCATGGAGAGTGAGTTTCCCCTCATCAATAAGGCCCTCCAGGTATTTTTAACATAGCCTGATACTGTGTTCCCTAACAGGAGGTATTCCTGCAACACTAGGAGACAGGGATGGCTCCTTGCAGCAATTCGGAGACCTCAATGAAAAGGTGATCAGATCTTTTATTTTAATTTACATGTTTAAATAATCAAGGTCACTTTTAAATGTAATAATCAAGATACCCAACCTGCATCTTAACAAAACATCAGCTACAAAGAGAAATTAAAATCAAAACACAAACACCTTTATTTTTATTTTTTTTAAGAAGGTTTTCATTTTCTTTCTTTTTTTTTTTTTATTTCTTTCTTTTATTTTTCTATTTTTTTTCTTTCCTGAAATCATGTTAAGATCCCTTTAGAGGCTGCAACTGAGAAACATCAGAAACCTTAATGTGGCCTGAGGGTGGCTCACTACAAAGCCATGTGCTAATAATACCTTACATTTATAGCTCTTTTCATCCAGAAGAAGTGGATCCCCAGGCAATGCGGATATTGTGTATTCAGGAATAATAATTTTGAGCCCCCTTACTGACATGTGGCTGTTCCTGTGGGGAAATACGTGGCCTCAACTCCAAGCCCCAGAAACGCCCCTTATCTTTGGAGCTTGAGGAGCTCCCTCTGTTATGGAAACTGCATGGAAAATCACATCAAAACAAACAAACAAACAAACAAACAGTATAGTAAAAGGCAAGCAGACAAGCTGGAATTTACTAGAAAATGGAAGCTGTCATCCCTACCCTTGCAGAAGGTGCCTTGGGATCACTTGAGACGCTCCACAGAGCCAGACTGCTGCAGGAGGTGCCTTGTAGCCCTTTAGAGGCTCCAGCTCAGCCTTGGTGCTTGCAGAGCTCCCAGCTCCCAGTCCAGCACAGCCTTCCACCCCCTGCAAGGCTTCCCATATGCAGAGGAGCAAGTCCCTAACCTGATCTGATCAGTAATCTCAAGACCCAAAGAACCACAGCACAAGCCTCATAATTCACGTGGGAAACCAAAGCAGCTTTTCCTAATACTGAAGAAGAATCTCGTGCTTCCATTACCTTACCTTTACAGAGCACCAGCTCATCAGGCAGGAACTGCTGATACGATGGAATCTAACAATAAAACACCAGGATTACTCTGAAAGCATGTTTACCACCTGTTAACTTTTGAGTATACAAGAACTTAATGCTTGATATTTTACAGGTAAATATCTATTTTGTTGTACATGTTCAACAACAATAACAAAAAGCTAATGCAGTTCCAGTAAAAGAGAAACATATTTTCTCTGTGTGTAAGAACCTGTCCTTATATCTATGTCCAGATTCTGAACTACTCCTCAATGATGCACATCCATCACTAAACTGAAAGTCAACAGAGCAATGCTGAGTTACACCTGATATGTCTATTACAACAAGAATAAAATAATGATTAATAATGATTACATCTCACTTTATTTAGTGGCTGTAATCATAGAATATCTATATCTAATATCCATTTTAAGCAATTTGCACAGGGAATTGCACCCACTATCATGTATACACATAGAAGAATCAGATCTGTTATCTTGCCCTTCTATTTTATATTTCTCAGGTCCAAGATCAAATACTGATTTAATACTGCTCTACCACCTACACTTTCATGCTATAATTTTTCAGGTGTTTCTCTATTCTAGAAATTCATATGTTTAAGATCACAGAAGCAATGTTCTTTTTTAGCCTTTCTGAAAATAATACTACCACCACTGGTACTGTTTTTATTTCTCTTCTTCCTCATTCATCACTATACTATGGCTCATGCAAGTGTTTGAATTGCTCATTTTTAGGTTTAATAAACACTTCCCACAGCCCATAGCTTTATACTTTGGATTCTGGAAAAAAAAAAAAAAAAAAAAAAAAAAAAAAAAAAAAAGAAGGAGAATTTAAACTGCATTAAAAATTGTCAATCATACTTTCCTGTCATTTTTCAGAGTAAGCTGGAATGCTGGCATGCATTCTATAGCTATAATGTCATTTACATTTTTAATAAAGTAGCTTATTTATTGAAGTATACCCTTCCCCTCACTCGTAGATTATGTCTAGTTGTATGAATCCAGTGTATGCCAGATTTCACAGATGCTCATTCATTTTCTTTCTGTTCTTTCCCACTTTTCAGTCCATGTGCCTCAACAGGCATAGATCTCTGCCCTCTGAAACAGCGCAGCATAATTCCGTCCAAAATTCAGCCTGATGCAAGGGCCAAAGAAACTTTCATCTAAGGAAGGTAGCCAACTCACAGCTGGGTGATATGGAAAAATAGGGCATGACTGTCACTCACCATTAATGCTGTTTACCACCGTTTCTATCACCGCACAGCAGAATCCCTTGCAAAGCCTCTCTCTTAGGTGGGACCAGTTAAGTCTGTAGCTTCCTGCGAGCACTTGACAAAATACACCCAAGAGACAAGCCGCTGCCAGATTTGGTTTCTACAGTTACTTTGATCAATTCTATTTGATATGGGCTTTCAAATCCACAATCCACCTAGCATGAAAGTACATAATCTCGGACATGACTTTATAACTTTTAAAAGAAAGGAGGACATGGTACATGCAGAGGTGTAAGCTGTAACTGAGTCCTCTTAAGCTTGCAGTCATCATAAGAGCTTTTCTGTTTAAGTTCAGGGTCTGGCAGTAGTCTCTTCTCCATGCTGGCCCTGGTGGGGGCAGAAGAACAGGAGAAGCACCTTGTTCCCTCCCCAGAAAGAGTGGATGTTATCACTGGTTGTTAGAGCACTAAGACTGGCACTGCTCCATGTTATCTCTGTGTCTGCCAGAAGACACAGACACCAACTCTGCAGCAGTGTCTCCCAGTAGCTGCAATCTCCCTTTCTCCCCAGTATCCAGGGCATCAGATGCCTGCCTAAAGCACATCACCTCCTTAATTTCCTGATTTTGCAAACCATTTCTTCATTGCTTTTGTGAGAGATATGCAGCTGTGTTTCATTTTGTCCTCTTCTGCTATGAGTATTCATTTGGACTGACTGATATATTGCAAACTCTCAGAAGTTAATATTTGTGTTGTGGTTTCAGATTACCAAACACCTTTGTTCAAGTCTTTATTATTATTAGTTCTTTATTTTATGGGTTTTCACCCTTTTTAAGGTTTGGCCACTTCAGTTCCTGCCACTTTAAATAGAAAATAGGTATTTAAAGTGAAGAACCATGATGCTTTTAATGAAAGTAACATTCTCCTTATCAGTTTTCAGTAGTTCACTGAAAGTTCACAATGGATTTCCATTCCATTTTATTCCAAGTCAAGCTTTTTGCATGTTTTTGTTTAAAAGTTGGGTTTCTTTTTCTCTTTTTTCCCCACTCATTCCATTTTTTTTTTCAGTGCAGAAAACAGAGAGCACCTCAAATGCAGAAGGAAGACAAATTCATATTCAGAATGAAAATATTCTCCTGTCTTTCCCCCTGCTCATTTACCGAAAGCAATTTCATATCTAGAAACAAAGCAATCGGTTTTATTTTTATCACCAGGTGAACCTTCAATTGGCTTCAATCTATGTAACTCCATCTAACTCTCAGAACTTGCATAAGGAATTCAGGTTGAGAGTATGATATCATAAGGTCTCTCTCAGTGGTTAGTGGAGTGAGATGGGCTTTTCATCATCCCTCAAATCTGAATTATAATCTAGAGATGTTTATGTCCAGCCTTTCACAACAGATGTAGGCTCAAGTCTCTAGTAAGACAGGATGAATCCAGACCTGAATATTTTGTCCTAGGAAGGGGAAATAAAAGGCAAGAATGAATTTCCCCAGTACATGCATTTTTTAAATTTTATTATTACAGCAGCAACACTAATATTGGCTTTCTAACTACCCCACCTTCTATATTAAAAAATTTGCAACTCCATGTGCCATTTTTCATTAACAAGTGGAAATGAATTTGATGGGTTTATACAGTCGCACACAACTTTCCTAGAAGTAGCTTTCTGCTTCAGAGAGCATAGGAAACATAGTGAGTAGCTGCAGGACAGAGTCTTCTAATATAAAAACAGGCTTTCTGGAAGTTCTTTGTGTAGCTCCCAGAATGTAACTGCTTGACCTTGAGAAAAGAAGCAGGAGATGTGTTTGACTTAAGAATTAACAGATAGGAACTGGCCAGTCAAATCTTCAAGTGTCCATTGAAAAGCAACAGAAATTCAACATAAAAGGAAACTTCTGACCTTTATATTTAAGTCTCCTGAAGTTGCTAGGGAAAAGAACTATGGCCCCTTTATAATGCTAGTCAACAGTACTGTCCACTTCAAATGCAAAGGGATCATCTGTCCCATACTGGGACATAAAAAATAGAAAAAGTCAAAATCCTTCATAAATGACTACTCTCCTCAAGAGGATGAGCAAATGTCAGCCAGCTGCCCTGAAGTACAATCTTTATCCATTAGAATAAATGTTAGTAAATTATCATTTAGGTCAATATGGGATGAGACACACAGTCTGCTCCAGCAACAAGGTTTTAATCTTTGGGCTAGATTCATTCAAATGGCACTGGAGGTCTCAAATTACCTGTTTCACCGATCTTCAGAAAGCCATATGACTTATGAAGGGATCACATTCCAGGGACATACCAGCAAGAAGCACATCAATTTTTCTGTAGCAAATGTTTTGCTAGGCAAAAGTTGGAAATCTGAACAACACTTCAAAAAAGCTTTGGGAATTGTTGACTCAATAAATTTCCTGCTCCTTTTGGGTGTTCTTCACTTCTAGCCACACCAAAGTTTTGAGGTTGCAGTACAGGAGCAGAGATTGCAGATGGTTTCTTTGGCTGAACATGAAGAATACAAAGAATTGACTATGTTTGTTCATAAACAGTAGAAATTTGGATCATGAGGAAATTTTGTCTTGGAAGACTCTATCAAGGTTGCTTTCGCTGGCAACATTGCAAAAGAAAATACCACATCCTTGATTGCCTCCCTACATATTTTGACACTGCATCTAGGCAATCCAAAGAAAACTTGTGTTGAAATGAACTATTCAGGTCCAAATAAGTGGTGTGGTAGCCTGTTAATGTGATGCAGTACAAAAAATCTGAATTCTAAGGTTTGGATTCAGTTCATTACCCACAGGATGAGAGAGTCCAGGAGAGCTCTAATGACAACACTCAACAAGTCACAGGAAGTGAAAGAGATTTAATTTTCAGTTTTTCCTTGTGATGCTGCTTTTCACAAGACGACTTTTCTCCTATCCCAACAGTATTATAGAAACATAGTTTTGTGCAGCATATTGAAGTAAAGACATGTCAAAGGTTGATTTCCAGTACAACCATAAACCAGAGCTCTTTAAAACACATGCACAATTTTAGAGGGAACAAGACTGGTGTCTGATTGGTACTTTATGTTAGAGAAAAACAAAATCTCAAAAACAAAACCTTATTCCTTAGTTTGCATACAGATATGTCACTCAGCTTGAAAACAAAAGACAGATTGTCCACTGTACTAATTTTGCCCCACACAGCTCAATTTGAGCTGTAAGACCCAGAAGCTCAACATGCTGCTCCCCAGTGAGTTTAAGATCTCTAGGACATTCTAAGGGGCAGTCCTAGAAATTAAGTCAGGTGAACAGAACCATCATTTGCTATTTTATTTCAGTGTAGTGCTGTCAACACCCTATAGAAATGATGGCTGAACTGGTGGATTTATTTTGGAAAAGATGACAGTTTATGCTATTTTGATGAGACCTTTATACAACAACTTGGCATTAAATCCTTCTTTAAGTACTTAAGGAAAAAGCAAAGAGGAAAATATATATGCTCACTCTTCCACCCTTCTACACTTTGTTTCCTGTCATTATAATGGAGCTGCACCTGCAGCAATCAGGTGGAAAAAGACTATTCATCAAGCTATAAATTGTTTTATTTTTTTAATTACTTTTTTCTTCTGAAGCTAAAGTAAGTCCAACTATTGTTTCTAACTGTAAGCAAAAAAAAAAAAAAAAAAAAAAAAAATACTATATTTCCAAAACAAAACTTCTCCAATGAATTTGGTGAATCCGCAAGTGATGAGCTGGTTGCCTGCTAGAAAAACATAGCTAACCCCAAATCCTGGTAAAACAAACTAGTTGTATTACAGCTTTTTCCTAGTTGTCTCAGCCAATGTTTCCACTTCAAACTGCAATATTTTCTCAGGATTGATGCACCCTCTACCTTTCTGCAAACATACTATATTACAGTGCAGCATTACTTCTACTGTGGTACTGACTCCTCTCCTTCACCTTTGCTTCTAGCCACTTCAGACATTGTTACATCACTGTTATAAACCAATGCATCCACCAGTATTTAGAGTCTCAACATTTAAACAGAGCTATGTGCAATGCACATGGGACTTTGAATTCCTACTCTAGATTCTTTCCACATACTGTTTATTGTGTAGCCTGCATCAAAGTGGAATGTAGTTTGGAGGCTGAGGAAATATACCATAGGTTTGGAAAGTGAAGGGAACTCATGCTACCTTTCCCACATACCATATTTCATATCATTATCTATAAGCCAAAGTAAGATTTATATTTTCTAGAGTTAGCACACAGGCACCTTAAAAATAATACTACTAAGTAAAACAAAGCAAGACAGAACAAACAAACAATAAAAGAATTACCGTCTCTTTTTTTTTTTAAAAAAAAAAAAAAAAATCTATCAATGCAATAAAAGAATATGGCATCTGTCTACAAGGACTTAAAGAGTAAGGGCAAGAGAACTTGTTAATCAGAGGCCCAAGAAAGTGAACAGAGTAAGATGAATTAAAAAATCCATTAAAAGCCTAAAATGAAATTATGAATTGTGGAAATATTCTCAGGAAAAAAGGAAGATATCTGTCATATGTAGCAGATAAAAATAGGCTATTGCAGACTAGATAGAAATGGTCCTGCTCTAACAAGGGGGGGAGAAGATGACTGGTAACACATTTTTCAGCTTCTGTGGTTTGGCTGCCCAGGTACTTGATTAGATTTTGGACATGAGGAATCCCATAAAGCAAGATGCACAGTCAAGTGGATTAAGGACTAAAACTATTCTTAACTCCCCATAAATTAATGTAGTGGGATTTTTGCTATGATATATAATATATATAATATACATAAATTGTGTGTTTGTTGTTGTTATAATTGTTATTATTCAGAATAAGCTGGTGGAGGAAACAGATGAGTTTTGACCATTAATATTAAAGTGTTTTCTTTTTTTTTTTTTTTTCAGAATTGTATAAACTTTTGTTCTTTATTTTGCTCTTTCATTTTATGATCAGCCACCCTTTGCTTTTTAGCTCCTAATTCCAACCATTGGCTTCAGGACTTTTTTATTTCAGGAAAAATGAATTCTTAAAATCCCTGGGAATCCCTTAAGCTTTGATTTCTCTGAATACCTAAACATTCACTCTCAGCAGGGTATAGAAGATCTAAGCTTCCTAATTCAAACAGGAAGGACCAATGTAAAGCAAGGGAACAGAACATTGGTTCATTGACTGTATGGTCTAGTGCATCTGAACAACCCTTTGAATTTTAAAGCAAAATTTGAAGCGTGCACTTTGCATAAGGTTAAAAGTTGTTTTTTTTTAAGTAAAAAATTAAAAATTAAAAAAAAAAAAACAACAGCAGGAAAACAAAAACAAAAACATGAAACTAGTCAGAGAAGAACTCTCTTTTTATTTCTTCTTTTTTTCTTTTTTAATGGCAGGTGAAAAGAAATAGCATTGAAAGAAATAGAAAAAGAAATCCATTGTAATATATTAAGTGATATTTATCCATTACCTATTCAATTTATATTTTCTAAGTAAATTTATTGTGTTTCCGATCTAAGATGTGGGACTTAAACCCCTAACTCTTTCTGTCCCTGGAAAAGAAGTAAAACAAACAAACAAACAAAAAACTCATACTTAGTCTGGAAAGGCAGAAAACAAATTATACTGAGTACATCCCTCATCTTTTTACATTGACTACTAGAGGAAACATAATAGTGTCTAGTAAAGTACTACATAGTTATGAATGTTATTACTATGTTATTTGACTTGATAAAAAGGACATTTCTGGGCTAGACCACTACAACCCCAGAGTATCTTATGTATACATGAGGAAATAAGTGATGGCAAAAAAAAACATGCTCAGGGCACTTGGAAACTATTATCTGCAATTACAGAAAGGTCAAGACTTTCAGGAATTAGCTTTTTATTTGTTGGTATTACTTGTTTAGTAGAATCTTTGCTTGTTACTTATTGGTATGTAGATACATAACATATGAATTGCATATGAGTTGCAATTGCTTGAGGGAGACTAGAAGGCATACGATGTGAACATTCACAGTTTGAGGAGCTGATAAGTCTGGCAAACCTGATAGGAGGCCATCAGGAAGCTTAGGTTATTGGTCTTTCAGGTGACAGCAATCACACCTTCATTCACAGAACTTCAAGTTTCTTTTATGCCAATAAAGAGATAAAAGTCCATCCACACCAGTGGGGTTTGGAGCAGACCTGAATTCAATTTATGCACTCAATGCACACACAAGAATCACCAATAAAATTGACTACCATGAACACAGTCTCAATAGCAAAGAAAATAATAATAGTAAGAAAAAGACTGTGAGCAAGCAGTGACATCTCACTGGTATTTGCCAGGGAGATCAAGAGCACATCATTGCTGTTCATATAGTACTTGCTCTTTGACAAACAAAAGGACTCCAGACTCCAGGCCGGCCAATCTGCCACTTTTCACCAAGACTAAAATTCTCTCCAAGAAACAAAGGAGCTGGTGATTTCTAACTTCACAGCCCAATTATCTTCTTTTAATGTGTTATCATAAATGATGAAAATCTGACCTGCAGCATTATTACTTCTCCTCCAGGGCATGCCAGCATCATTTGGCTGCCCATTCACACTGTTGTTGTCTGTTTCCTGTCTGGAGTCATAAACTTGGGTACTACATAAAATGCCAATATCATTAGCCATAAAGTTGTAAGAGGCAGTTTGCTCAGCTTGCCAGCTAGGAAAAAGCTTCTTTATGGTTCTTCAAGACAGTCCACAGGGATCACCCACTTGCTGTTACTGACCTTGAGTTTGATCTATATGGATATTGTCAAACCTTGTTAACATGTTGCTAATGGGAGGTGGAGAAGATGCTTTCTCAATGTCTTGAAGAGAGCTCTTGCATTTGCTCTGAGAATGAGGACTGAGACTCATGATGAAAGCGTTGTGTAAATAAACTAACTCAATGCCTTTAAGAGGTGTTTTGACTACATGTTGCATCTTCAGAGTATACTGTTTCATCACAGCTGAAATCCCTGGTGGAAACATACGATGACAGGGAAAAGCTTGGCTGGCAGATTTCTGAGGTCTGGGAATCACTGGTCAGTTATGAGGAAAGAGAAGGAGAAACCCAGACTAACCTTCTGGAAGCAGATTCAGAATTAAATTCTGGTTGGGATTCTTGCATTCTCTCCTGCCTTTAACCCTAACTGCAATAAAATGATTTAATATCCTCAGCACCATTTTTCTTAAAAATAATAATTCAAAAATAATAACGTAGTGGGATGTCTGTCATATCCACCTTTAAGTGACAACATAATTTTTAGCTGATCAGTATTTGCCAAGAGAACTGAAACCTGTGAACAAAAATGCCAACCCCTGGTAGTGTGCCAAGAGAGACAGAATAAAAATGACAAAGTCATAGTAGCTTTCCCTTAGTAGAAAGTTCCTGGCTTTACACAAACAAATCTTTTCCTGTCAGCATTTATTGCAAACTATTTAAATAATTTGCATTGCATTTTCATAGCTAAGCTCTTTAAAAATAAACTCAACATCTCCTGTGAACAGTGTTTTCCTGGGACTTCAAAGTGCCTCTTCCCCTCAGCAATGCCCAAGAATATAGTCTGGTACACTGGCCTCAGATACACATTGATGCAGTGTGCAGCAGTATCGAGAGATAGTGGAGTGGTTGGGGGGTAGGAGGTATAATTTGTTCTGAATAGAAAAAAAATAAATATGATTTTTCAAAATTATTTTGAGTGTTAGAAATAAAAGACACTCCGGGGGAGATGACTTCTTTCTACTATGACCACTTACGTCTTCAGACAAAGCTCTGCTGGTTCCTACAGTATGTCTGTCTAGTCCACCCTCTACAATACCATCACAGAGCATGCTTAAGAGCATGCTTGCTGTTATGAGCAGATGCTTAAGATTGTCACATATAATGTTTCTTTTAATCTTATCCATTGCTCTTTTTTCTTGTTTGTTGAACATTCCTCCTAGTAAAGACAGAAAGTTGTACTTTTCCAGAATACTCATTGCCAGGTCTCTTGCTGAACCACCAAACCAGCAACATTTACCAAGGCAATATACTTACAAAGGTGGAAATCCTCTATTACACAAAGAATGAATATGAATGAATGAGCAAGACACTAACCTATTATCATCTTCATTGTCAGTGTAAGAATTTTTGAGTACATTTATTAATTATATTACATTATCTTAGTGAAAATGTCTATTATTAATGAGAAAGGTTCATCTGTCTATGGCAGCATGTGTTTTTACTGCGACAAATAATGTTACAGACCTAGCATGTTGGATAAGCAAGGTCCCATTTCATAGAGTGAGACTTCAGGTCAGAGCCCTTTCTGAAGCTATTAATATCACCAAAGTTCATTCTTTTCCCCTTTGTTTTAGCAACAAATCATAATATTGTATACTTATAGAATCATTTAGGTTGGAAAAGACCTTCAGGATCATCAAGTGCAACTATCAACCTGATCTAGTGAATCCCATTACTAAACCACACCTCTTAGTGAGACATACACACGTCTTAAATACTTCCAGGGATGGGAACTCCACCCCCTTCCCTGGGCAGCCCATTCTGATGCCTGACCACCCTTTCCATGAATAAATTCTTCCTAATGTCCAATCTAAACCTCCCCTGGTGCAACTTGAGACTTTTTTTTTTTTTTTTTTTTTTTTTTAGACCAACACTCTCCTCCTCACTGCAGCTTCCTTTTGGGAGGCATTGCTGGCACAGTTGTTCCAAAGAAACTTAGATCTTACACAGGTTCAAGACATGAAGATGTTAAAACCTGTGCAACATTACTCAAAGGGAAAATAATACAAGGAGTTTCCCCATTCTCATTTAACATAGCTGTAGGATCTGTTAATATGTCTAGAGTTTGGTGCATGCTTTGGGATATACTACAGGACAAATTCTCTTGCAGGAGAACAGTTTTCATTTGATGTTTTCTCTCAGACAATGATGCTCACTTACCCAAACTCTCAGAGACACTTTTGAACAACTGATCACATGTATTTTAAATTAACAACAGCAACCTGCCAACACAAAGAGCAAGCTTTTCTTCTCTTTTCTCTTTAAGCATCCTTGATTTCTTGCAAAAGAAAATGTTTACAAAAGATTTCTGGGGAAAATGAAAAGTTAAATATCAAAGCAAAGTGTTTCACATCTAGGGGGACAGAAATAATTCATTTCAACCTTGAGAAAAACAATTATGTTTAATTCATCACACAAACCACAAGATGTTATTTACTACTGTACAGTACATACAATTTCTCAACTAACTGAATATTTTGATCTTATTTACTCTTTCCACAGTGCCAAAACTAAGACTAAAAAAGGGCCAGATGATCAGGGCAATAAAGACTTTCCAAAACAGGCACGCATCACCTTTGCTTGAGCTTCAATAAACTTTCAGTTTTCTCCAGTTAAGATGCATCAGTTCCAAATATGTGAAAATAGGCTTCATTTTACACTAGAAAGACATGACAGGAGATGCTAATATTCTGCTTTTCCACCACAGTTCTCCTCATGTATTTCATCTGGGTGAATGGATACCAGCTCTCAGGTTCTTCATGGTTTGGAGTTTCATTGTGAAGAGCATGACTTATAGTGGTGGATGCCACCAAACCACAAAATATGGCATGGTCTAATGTGAAGTCAGCATAACTCTCATGAGATTTGGGTCTCTCACCTTTGCCATTCAACTACTCAGTATGCTCATTTGTTGCTCTGGGCTATTACCTTTCCTGCCACCCCTAGTTTGCCTTAGGTAATAGACTGAAAACTTTTCAGACAGAGCTCTCTTACTACATGGAAACCAGAATGCAGGCTCTCAGTTCCAATAGGGAGCTCTCAGTGCTGCTGATATGTAGCTGAGATTCAATTACACAGACAAAACACTTATTCTAATCTTGGTAACCCACTCATACAGATGCAAAATCACTCAAAAGAAAACCTCCTGTGTCAGCCTGATAAACTAAAAGCAACTACTCTGTCCAATAATTATATTGGAGGGTGTTAATTGCCAGTGCAGATGGTTCTGGACCTAACCCTTTTCTTCCTTATGCTGATGATTTTACCTTGTGAAATAAAATCCTTCTGTCATTATTTTTTTTTCCTAATATGCTTGTTTTGAAGAATCTCAATGCAAATTCCTTGTGAGCATTCTCAATACATACAATAATCAAGGTTTGTGCAAAGATAGCCAATGACAATAACAACAAAAACTCATGTTATTGAAGGAATTATATGAAGGACATCCTATGCTTGTGTTATTAATAAAAATTACAAGGCATAGCCAAGAAAACAATAAGCCAGGCTACAGGGTGAATTGCAGAACTCTGAGGGTGGAACATTTTGTGGCTTATCCTGCTCCTGGTTTAAACATCTGGGACCTACTCAGAAATTTTATCTTTTTTTTTTTTTTTTCCCCTGCTAATTGTCAAGGAGCTGACTGATTGCTTTTGACTGACAAGTATCTGATAACAGAAAATGGTGGCACGGCAGGAGCTTGATGGGTTAAGAGGATAACCAATTCTTTCATATAAAAGCATGTGTGTGCTGACTGAGGAATGTCAGCTTTACAGCTGTCAGAAGGGCTTGGCTACAGGAACCATTAAGTACCAACTGTTATTACTACCAGTGTTTGCATTGCCATAGCTGTTCTGAGCCCTAATCACAAACCTACTTCTTGCTGGGTGAATGAAGCACAGAGAAGCAATCCCGTAAGCCTGTTCTCAGCTGCCTGAAATCACCTTTTCACCACAGCAATGCAGATTCACAGTTCTTAGGAAGCTCTGTACACAGCAGAGGAGTTTGGAAAGCCCCACGTCACTACTAGACTCAATACAGGAGATGCTCTGAAGCATGCAGGTAGTGAGAATGAGCATGGCTGGAATGATCTTGAGATTTGGTGTTTTGGGGATTCCTAAGACAGTTTAGCACCAGTGAGGGCCAAATCATTTTTCAACAGCCTTGGAGATGAAAATACACATGGTGTTCCCCACAGTCCTTATGCCACTGGTGGTGGCATCAGAGATGAATCAAGGGACAATCACAGGCTTTTGAGAAAGGACTCCAACAGATAAGGCCCTGATGGAAAGATCTGTTTGAAACAGATGTCCCATGGCTGGAGTCTACTAGGAATTGACTCAGTTTCAAGATGAAGAGCAAAAAAGTCATGAAGGGAAGCTGATGAAAGTAACTGCCCTGGCTTTGAAGCATCCGTCATTGAACAGAGAACAGGAAAGTGAGATTGACTGGAAATCCAAAGTGAAGCAGAGCAGTCCACTTTCAGCCCCAGTAGACAGAAGGGCAAAAGTAAACAAATAATGTGAAAGGTTGCCAGTATTTTAGTAATGTGAATTAGATGTTAAAATGTCAATTGATTTTTCATAGTCCAAAGTATTATTTATAGCATCGATAAAAAATTCTAATTTCCAATAAACAGCCATGAGATGAAGATTTTGTACCGAATCCTGCTCAGATTGCTTGAGCATATCATCACACTGAAGTCATTAGGACCGTACAAATGAGTAATGGCAGCAGAAGCTGGCCTTTTACTGGCATGACTTTGAAATGGCTGCCTTATTCAAGCGTGCCAATAAAACATTCTTGCCACACTATCATGTGTTCCATTTACTCTCCATTTAAGAGAGAGGGGAAAAGGTTATTTTAGAAATACTTTAGAGTAATAAAATCTTTATTGCTACATTTTTTGTATCTCTTATGCCTGTGAAGCTGGTTGATTTAGTTATGCCCACAGTTCTGGGAGTGATAGAAAGTCAGTACTTATGCATTTTGTGTACCTCTAAATTACTTAAGCTGGAGTGCCTACAAATCAAGGGGGTGCAGTTTTAAGGTCATATAGCTCACAACTCAACACGAATAAAAAAACACATGCTGGTTAGATCACAGCCTCGCATTCCCTCCTTCCAATGGGACACAGCAGGTGTTGCTAGCTGATGACTTGCAAGACAACAAATCTAAACAGCCTGGGACTGAACTGAAGCCTGTTACTGTAAGCGAAAGATTGGAAAGGAAAATCTGCCAGGAGTACGGAAGGACATAGAAACACACACATGCATGTAGTTTGGGATCTTTTGAAATCTAAGTGTAAGACAACAAATACTTTCTTAGCATTATTAACATTATTTGCATATTGCAATTGCATATTGCACTGTGTATTTGGAACAACATCTTCTTGCATTATATTCAAGATGTGCACTGTTGTCCCATTTACCTGTTTACCATACAATGAGCCAAATAAATATTGCTGCAATTCCAGTTGAAAATTTGCTTTTTAATCATTAAAGCAATAACTGGGAAAAAGTACTATATTACTTCTACCACTCCTATTTTCCACCACTGCTGACATAAAAATTACAAAAACAAAACAAAAGAAAAACAAAAAATGGAAAAACAAAACAAACAAACTAACAAATAAAAAAACAACAATGCTCAGCTAGCTGAGCCACTACCATTATAAGATAGTAAGCAGAATCCTTTTCTGCTTTGTTCATCAGCAAACCTACCAGGTAAATGGTGATCGTAGTATCTTCTCTGGTAGTGGGAAAAGAGAAACAGAGGAATAATCCTGGTGAATTTTTTTAAGTCTCAGGTTGCAATCCTGGCAGTTAGAAAAATCATTGTGTGACTTATAAACTGAATGAATTTGCTCAGGAAGTAACAGAGAGAAAAAATATGGAATCCCACACTGTCATTTTGACAATTGCTTTCCTCTTGTAACTGCACTTTAATAGGGAAGCCAACATTTGGAATAAGATATCTGCTTTCTCAGCTGACACCAGTCTGCTGAATAGGAGAATGACAAATATCTCTGTGGTTATTTAATTATTTAGGGCATAATATGCTATTTTATTTGACAATCTGTTTGCTCTGTGGATAAACTGTAATGCTGAGTAATTTTTCCTTATGAAGGAATGAGATTAGCTTCTCATTAAATAGCCTCATTGGACCAATAGCAACATCACACTACAAATAGAAATAATAGTATGAAAAGAATGGAGCAGAGATGCCTGGAAGTTACAGAAAATACAATAGAGACAACTCACTTGCTGCAGTGAGTTAGGCAAAGGAAAGCTTTGGGAACTCACAGTAGCAGTGCTGCCTATATGGGCAGAGGAAGGGGGGTTCCCAAGGAGTTTCTGAGGTGACGATCAGCCTTCCCCTTTCCTCTGGTCAGGCAAGTTGGCTTACATACTGCTGGTGTTGGGTGGCACTGGCTGAATCACGCTAGTCTCCTGCAGGAGATCGACAAGCCTTGCTCTAATTTCCTGAGACTGCTATCCAGTTGGTGGTTTGATCCTGAACCTCAAACAGATACAGAAGCTTCATTTTCCATAATTTCTTTCTATCTGATGTAGATCATCAGATGGAAATGTTCTGGAGTTCATGGAGTAAGTTATATAAGTGAGGACAGCAGGCTTTTCATTGATGCTCTGATTTTGCAGGGCCTGCACTATGCATGGTGATAATAATAAGCACTAAGCTATCAAACAGCATTATCAAACAGAGCTATCCATTTTAATATTGCCAAATGATTTCACAGAGCTCTGTCATCATCATCATCATTTTACAGATGAAAAAGCACAGAGAAGTATAAAGCCTGGGGCTTTATTAGAAACTAGTAACATATCTGAAACTAATACGTAGCTTTCTAACCTCCTAGTCTAATGCTCTAACTACTATTTTACTATAGAGATACGAGAAGAACATGGATAAAAAGCTTTGTCATAGCACAAGCAGCATAGTTTATGTCACCTATATAAACAAACAATAAGGGACTGACTGTTAAAAACTGACTGTTCTGGGCAGACAAATATTTTCTCTGAATAGCACTACATCAAATGGCAAACTAAATACCTTTGGAGCTAATGGACATATGAGTGCTAGACTTTGCATCCTGCCTCAAATAAAAGGTCCAGATGAAAGAGCAATCTCATCCATTTTCTGTCTCTAACAGTAGCCAAAAGCAAATTTTTAGGGAAGAGCTGGGCAAAGATATATTAACATTTCTCTAGAATATTCTCAGAAGCTCCAAAAATTGCAGATGAGGAACTTTCTGAGACAAAAGATGTGGTTTCAATTTAACAGCCCAACGGCAAGGAGTGTCAGAGCTAACCTGAAAGCTGAAGATCTCTATTACTTTATTCTGAACACATAACAAACAAGTGACAGTTGATGCCTCATAATACTTGTATTAAGAAGAAACACAAACAATTTCCCATTCGCCCTCTCTGTGAAGCTCTCAATTTTCTAGACCTTTGTCACCCAAGGTTAAATGCAAAGAAGAGACACTGAAAGTAAATTTGGTCTGTTCTGACTGTTGCTGGGTTGAGAAAGATCCACGGAGAGTCTTGTGAAAGGAGGGTCCCTATCCCTCGGAGATTCAACAAATATTACAGGCCTTCTCTCCATTTACCTTGCTTGGAAATGTTACATCTTGGATTGACTGACATAAGCAGTGTTTTTTAAAGAACTAACTCTTTGATATCTAAAGTAGGGTAAGAATAGTGCAGTATCTCTTCCTGTTTAATTTTCATTTTCTCTGATGTTGCCAGCATAGCTTCTTTCTGGTACCAGCATCAGTGTGGATGGAAATTATTAGAAATGTGTTATCCCATCAATTCACCTGACAGAGACTAACTCAGTTCAACTGACTTTCAATGAGACAAAATTTGAAGTGGTGATCTACAGATATAGTGTTCTGTGTCTCACTGACAAGTCCAAATTGCGAGTATTTCTGTAGGCAACACCTAAAAACTGAACATATCTGCTCCATATGTGATCTGTTTGCCATTTTCATCTGAAAATCAGAGATTCGGAGAATCATAGAAGATCCTGAGTAGAAAGGGACACACAAGGATCATAAAGTCCAGTTGCTGACTCACACAGGACTATCTAGATATTAAACCATACATTTGAGAGTACTGTCCAAATAATTCTAGAACTTCAGATTTTCGCAGATCTTAAAATTTTCATGAGGTGGAGGTGGGTTACTTAGTTTGAATATGTCTTTCACAAAAGGTTGTCTGTTGGCCTGAGGGCCTTTACACTTATGTCACAACAACTGAATATAACTCCTTTATGCTATGTCTGTAGATGAGGCTGTGGTATCTCAAGTTATTCATTCTTCTGTGCTCATAAGAAAAGGCAGACTGTATCCAACCAAAAGTACACGACTCAAAAACAAAATCCAAACCCCAAACAAATACATCCAGCTACCTCTTCATTACTCAGAATAATTAGGCTTTGAAATTGTTGCTACAATGAAGTACATAAGACCAAGATTTGGAGGAAAAGGTGGATTTTAGCCTTAAGCAAGACAATAGCAATGTAGTGGTGCACTTTAAACTGGAGACCTTTTATTAAAAAATGAAAGAGTCTGGGATCAAGGTCTACTCCAGTCTATGCAACTGTGCCCCCACTGTGCAATGACATTCAGAAATAAACAAGCTCATGTTCCAGAACAAGGGTAACATAAGTGAACAAATAAAACATTGTGCTAGCCCAGCCAGATTGTTCCGTCTGTGGTCAGAGTTACCCTGACCATCTCTGCAGGGCATTTCCTAGTACAGAGCAACAAGAACATACTGAGGCCTTTGATATATTGATTTATCTATCACTGCCTAACTAAGGTTTCATCTAGATTAAAAGTGGAACTTGTTTTTTTGGAGCACATGCAGATTTTTAATGCCTCTGTTTGCCTGTATCCATTGAAGTGCCAAAATAATGGGAAGGATTTCTAAGTATACATTCCCATTGGTTATAATTAGCAATATAATGCCTAATGATCATTAGCCAAAAGAGGTCTTGAACTACCTGATTTTCATCCAAAACCTGTTGATTAGTAATCCCCTGTAGCTGAGCCATAACACTGTACTGAAGCACTGAAGAAAAGCTTGGCCTGAATGTAATCATTTGATTAGCATTCATCCAAGCAAAACATCCTCTTTTGTAGAGACCAAGCATATTTCTACCTTTTGCTAGCTTTTGACAAGAGGCAGGTGTTTTAAGCATAGGAAATGTGTACAGTACAGAGTGTTCTTCAACCAAGCAAAAGAAAAATACATTCTGCTTTGACAACAATGACACTTTCTAGTACACCGGTGTGGTATCAGTGAGCTGTCATCAGTTACGCACTCAGATGTGAGAGAGATGGTGCATACACAGGAACCCAGAAAAAAATGAGGGAGAGATGAAAAACACTTAAAAAATAATTACAGATATGTTATCTAAAATTAATCACAGGATTATTGTTGCTGTGATGTTGCATTTTGTCTGTGATAAAGCAAGCAGCCAGTAAGCTAAATTGTGTGGCTTCTTCAAGAAAACACAGATCAACATAACAGCTACCAAAATGTTGATTTCCTTCCTGTGCCTTCTCTACCGAAACGCTGGGAACCTATAGGAGTGTACTGCACCTACTCAGGCCAGCCTAAATCAGTCAGTAGCACATAATATCAGTAACTGCTACATCTAAACCCCTGGAAGCTGATGCAAATTTAGAAGAAGTTGGATCAATACAAGCACACACACAAGCGACATTGGACACTGAACTAATCCATGCCAAGAGCAGAGAAATTCCCTTTCAGTTTAAGTACACTGAAACACTACTTTTTTGCTCTAGATTGCTTTGACAGCTTCCTCTTGACAGGCCTTGCTGTGAATGTGTTGAACTCTGTACTCTTTTCTGGGATATATTGAACAAGATGCAACTTATTTTCTGCTTCCTTTAATAGCTGTCTCACCCTATACTCTTCTTCCTACCCTTAGAATACTTTACATTAATCTGGTACCTACTTTTAGCCATCCTTTTATGCCATACAACATAGTATTATTTTGACCTTCGCATCTCCCAAATGGCAATTGATTCCTTCTTTTCACCCATGACATATTCTCCCTCTGTTAGGAGTATTCGGAAAAAGTAAAAATATTGGAAGTTGGGTGAAACTTCCCACCTTCTGTCACCTACCCCAATCTATCATAACTTTTGGCTCTGTTCTTGACATCCTTTGGGCATTTCAAATAAATCTCTGAATCCAGAAGGCAAGGCTAAAAATGTACTCAGCAACTCAACCTGCAAGGAACTATTTCTACTACAGACACTTTCTTGTCTGATGGGTTAGGGGGGAATTTCTTACTCTTAATCTTCTTCCTCGATTGATGTTCATCAGGGAACACAGCCCCTAAAGCTGCCCTGCTAGGAACAGATATGCTGTGCTGTCACCAGATTACAGGACAGGAGGTTTCTTGTTAGGCAGTGCCTTCCAGCTACAAAAGAAGGTGGCAGCAAGAACTAGGAAGAAAAGGAAGATTAATGGTGTGCATAACACAACAGATACAAGAAGGGATTATACTTTTCAGAAAGGAGTTTTCTAGAAGAAAATGTTTTGAGAGATGTTGTAGGAGCCGCTAACATCTGTAACTAGCCATTTAGCCAGCTTCTGTGATTGCATGACTAACTTCATGCAGTCCCATGATTATAGTTATCTTCTGACTCAAATGCATCACAAAGCAGGGGGATCATAATCAACATTTGGCAGGGAAAGGGTCCTTGTTACCAAGCAACATGACTTATTTTGCAGAGCCAGATTTCTACTTTGTTTCATTTACATTCCTTTTCTACAATTTAAACGTTAGGAATTGAAAGGAACAGGTACAATAAATACCAATAAAGCACCTGTTAACTATCTAATGTTCATTAACATTCAGATCAGTGCTAACTGACACAAATGGAAAAAATAAATAACTCACCCTTAAAATTAACATTTTCACAGGCAAAACCTTTCAGAGACAAAACTTCATTGCCTTGGCTAAAATTCAGTTCACTGGCCCTTGTGGAGTAGATGTGGCTATGTGGATTTGTTCTGGAATTTCAATGTCTAAAGAGCATGTTGCCCTTTGCTCACAGATATATACATCTAGCATGGAGACAGAGACGTTAGGAAGGGAGGTGTAACTGCAAAGGCAATGAAGAAGGCAAGTATGAAGAAGTGTATCTAAAATATATAAATAAAAATCACTACATTATATCCTAGTGGGAAAACAAATTTATCTGTGGGATTTGCCACTATGTAATCTCCTTACAAAAGAGTTACTAATTAAGTGGACAACTGCGTTATGAAATACTTATCTTTCCTGGTAGCCTCCTGTGAATGTACAAAAGCTGCAGGACAGTGGATGGATGCCTGAATTTGAAGACTACCCTGGACACCTGTGTTCAAGCTATGCCTCTGCCAATGAGCTCTGAGGGGATGTTCAACAAATTTCCTAAGACTTGCATGGAAACTCACCATTGTTTCAACATTTTCTGGTCTTTCAACATGACATTTGATGATTCAGTTTCTAAAAACACTGAGATCGGCTGTCTGCAACTGTGGAACTGTGCCCTGGGATGACAAATTGAAGGCAAAAGGTCCCAAAAGTTAAGAGATGCCTGTAACAACTTTTTGCTGTCATTGCCATACCTCAGGTCTTAAGGGATAAAAGAAGGACAATAAAGCTGATTAGGTGTGGGTCACACATTTATGCCACCTATGGGTATGTAATGGGCCCAGTTCTGCCCTTTTTTATACCATTAATCTCCTACCTCTCCATTTGGCAAAATCTAGAGGTCTATCATGGAAGAGAGTAGGTATCCAGGAAGAAAAGAGTAGTTTACTCCACTTTTATTGTGCTAAATAAGTAGGTGGTGAAGATACAGCCATACCATTTGAAAGACAGGAAACATAGTTGAACAGCTTTTCATCTGTAATCACGGACTTGCTGTCCAGAGTGTAAAGAGAGACTCATTAATAGCCATGAACCAAAAAGAAGAGCAAGAGAAACATCTTGCTTTTGTCAAACAAATTATTATTTGTAATTACTTGCAAGTATTTCCACTTGCAATTATTATGTGGAATTACTCACGAGGAAAAACAAGGAAGAACAATTTCACTAGTGTGTCCTTGTGGTTTCAATATGCTATGAAACAGAAACAGCAGTTTTCACTTAAGCTCACTAGGGTCTACAGAAATCTTTCTGTGGCTTTTTCTGGACCTCTGAATAAGGTGTTAGCAGTCTTGATTATTGCTGAAAGCTTGTTACCCACTGAACATTATATGCAGTTGCTGCAAAGTATAAGCAACTGACAAATGAGGACATTTTTCATATAACCATCTCTTCTTGCAGATGGTTTGGATTAATGTCTTTCCATTGATGAATGTGTCTTCCTCCCAGATGAAAAGACTACTTTGCTTTTTTCCTCTCCCTAGATACCAAGAAACATCTGTAAGTTTGATGAAATACAACTGTTCTTATAAATCAGCAAATCAAGTCATCTCCCAGGTAACCCTTGGATTATTTTTTTTTTTTTCCTGAACTTCTGCATCTTCCAGTTGCTATTCTTTGGCCATTGTGAGACAGCCTGTGGTCCTCAGCACCCTGTGAAGCAGAAATGTGCCCCACCTAAACAGTTATCTACATATACAACATAGCTTAATCACTTGGGCCTTGCTTTCAGCAGACAGAGTTCATGTTGATTTGCTGCAAGAGCAGAGTGCTGTCATATCATGAAAGCAGGGATCCCCTGTCTCAACAAAGGGAAATCTCATGATTCAAATCTCATGATCATGACTTCATGATCTCATGAAAAAGGGGCAACATTGTGTCCTCAATTCCTCTGGAAATTTAACCACTCATGGAAATTACAGCCTCTATAGCTATAGAGTAGTTTTGGGTTTGTGTAGGAGAAACTGAAAATTTTAATGTATGGAAATGGATCAGTTGTTTTTGTTGTTGTTGTTGTTTTCTTTCTATAGTCATAAATGCCAATGCTTAGGTATGAAGTGTCCAGGGTCCACGAAAATGTTACTGTTTATTTAAAGAACCTGTCAGTTTTCCTCTGTATTCCTAACTTTGGAAGAATAAGTTTGAAAATTAATTCCTACCTTCAATAATAGAAATGAAATAACAAACAAACAAAAAACACCACCACCAAATAAATTACATAACAACATAAAATAAAATAAAATAAAGTAAAATAAAATAAAGTAAAATAAAGTAAAATAAAATAAAATAAAATAAAATAAATAATAAAACAAAACCACTGAGAATGTGAAAACATTTGTTAAAATGTGAGGATTATAGTCTATATCTTTGCACATGCATATAAGTTAAATACCATGCCCGTGCCCTTTACACCTGCTTTTGACAAGTCTTTCTGAAAATGAACTGTCAGTGCAAAAAATATAAAAATAATAAAAAAAAATCTTCTGAGCTAAATACATCTCAAAACCTCAGCACCTTCTTCAGTTATTCTTGTTTCTGATGATGTCTCTGATTAAAACTCTAGGTTAATTTTTAGTAATGACACAGCAAACCTGTCATCCTTAATCCCTTTAGTAGTTCAATATGTTTATGAGAATGAGAGGATGTTAAATGTGGCAGTTTAAATGCTAAGCTGAGTAATCACTTCATTAGGAATTTGCTCAATATGTTTGCTGTCTGCAGCCGAAGCATGCAAACTGGACTCAGATAAACCACCAGGCAGTTTAGTGTATGAACAAGATAAACTTCTCAAACATTGATTTATAAACCCTGGGATTTTGTTAGTAGAGATAAATGCATGCTCACACCCACACCCATGGATAACTTATCCACTTCCAATACAGAGGCTCTGAAATACAACCGCATTTAGCAGTAATGGGCAGGTGTGGACAACTCCACCTCCCAGATCCTGACCTGCCACCGTCTCAGCCAGCAAACCCCGTGGAAACCAGACGTCATGGGATTGAGGTGGACCCTGGGGAACTCCATCACTGCAATGGAAGTCTTCCTGTTAATTCCTACAGGGTCTGCACCACATCTATGTGACCTTGCAGACGCTGGGATACTCAGCCCCTTGGCTCTGTGATGGCCTGTGCAAAAGGAACCTTTATGGAGGAACCCCTGTCTCTGACTGCAGCAAAAACCTGTTGCTTTCCTGAAGCTATCTCAGCCTTTTGAAGTCAAATTTCCTTTTATATTGTCCCCTTCTTCCCCTTCACTCTAGCCTGCAGAATATCCATCCTGAAGCCTGAATGTTGTTTGTTATTATTTTCCCCCCATACATATAATTCTTTAGACCCTTATCTCACTCTCCACAATCAGTCTTCTCTCCTAATGTCACAAAGTAGCCACAACCAATAATTCAACAATATTTCAACAATTTAAGTCAGTAATTCAACAAAATCCAGAAACAAATGACACACATTTCACCCAAGTTCCCTTACTAATATTTTCCTCTGGCTGAATTTAAACCTTCAGACATTTTGAATCCCTCAGACACGTGTGTTATAGCAACTTACGTGGAGCTTAAATCTCTGGTTACCTGTCCAATCTGATGCACCCCACTGCCTGAAAAGATTAATGCCCTTGCCTAGACAGCAAGGGAAGTTTCTTTAAACCAGTTTCAGGGTGAAGAAAATGCCTAGAAAATGTTGGCCCACTCCATAGTTTCCTGAACACTTGCTATTATCTTTCATTCAGAAGACTGTCTCTAACATGGTAGTTAAAGACTTTTTTTGTCTGTATCTAATGCATCTGTAAGGAGAAATGTGAAATAGGACCTCCTCCTTCAGCACACCATTAGCATTCACTCAGTTCCTTGCTAGCATCCTATTAAATGCAGAGTTCGCTTAGACTCAAAAGCAATTCATAAAGCTGTTAGTATTTCACTGATCAAAAATCTCTTGAGGCTCTGCTTTTGCAACAAAGATTTATGTAAGGAACGAGAGGCGGGCAGGGGAGAAGCAGAAGAGTAAAACCCCTGCATCACGGCTCAGCATGATAAACAAGAATGTGAAGGAAGGGTGTGCTATGGGGAGAGGGACGAAAGAAGTGATTATGTGGCAGAAGAGCTATCTTCCTCCTCAACATGCCTCTGGGAAGGAGGAAGGAAGAAAATATGAAAATCCTACCAGTACACACAATGACCCTTCAAAGCACCATGGGGAACCCACTGATGAAGAATTTCCCTCTAATGTCTCCTGCCAACTTTATATTTGCCAAATCCCATTAGCCTCCAATCACTCACAAACAGTTGTTTGGCCTGAATCTTCTCCTTTTGCTGGTACCAAGCTGCAGTTAGGCTGCAAAAGCTATCATGGTGCTGGTGAACGTGGGTGTAAGCTCTGTGCCTGCATTTATGGTCCACAGAGAAATACAAATGCTGACCTCTCTTAATGGCTGGCTTGGACAAGTGCTGGAGAAGCAGCTGAGTAACAGGGTGGGCACATGGAACTGCATGGTATCGTACAGTTTACCGTTAAAGGAAGAGACAGTACGCAACTGGGATATCCCCAGTAGGTGATTTGGAAGGAAATGGTTAATCCCTGACAGCTCAGGAAAAGGAAGCTGCTACCTGAAGGCCACATTGTCATTCATTTCCCTATAATTTTTTCCATTACTCTGCCCCAGCAGTGGAGTTACCCTTTCTTACTCATCCACTGACCTTTGCTGGGTGACCTTGCAGCACAAGGTCTGGTTGCCTTTTGGAGGCAAGCCCATTTTTTTTAAAGATCCTCATTGGCACAGCAAAAACAAAGATAAAAGGGAATCCTGATTAGGTGCTACCCACACAGACAAGGTACCAAGGCAAATCTAGGCTGGAGCTTAGTAGGATGTGGCATTTACGATAAGATCAACAGTTCATCATGTCCGCCTTACTTCACCCCTTAAATTATGTCAATGCACAAGGAGGAGAAATTGCTTCCTGACCCTCCTTTGCATACTTTCACCAACAGAAGCAATCAGCTGACGTCCTGAAGCACAGGATTTGATTGCATCTTGAATGCATAATGGTGGCTGTTATTATTGGTAAGAGCAACAGTTGTTACAGTGCAACAAAGGTGTCTTAATCAATTTCTCCTTATGTAATACACCGTATACAAGTATTAATGCAATCAAGCACAGTCTAAATAGAAATACTGCCTGTGGACTCCTTTTATTTAATAAGGACTGCTACTAAAACTAGGGGTCTGGATAGAAAAGCACTGTATAGGAGTTGGGTGATTTGAGGGGATTGGTCTCATGTTTAGAATTTGTTTGTCAACTGATGCTTAGTAATTACGTTTTTACACCCTAGATTAAGAAAACTGAAACACAATTTGTCTTATGTCTCTGATCTCTGTTGCCTCTGGCGCATCAGGATTATTTATATTGATTTCTGTCTTGTTATTCTGAATTTAGATTCTTGTATGTACGAGCAAATCAAGCCTGTATGCAGCGATGACCTTATCTATCCCATAAAAAAAATAAAAATAAAAATGAAGAAAAAAAAAAAAGAAATCTCTGTGTGTAGATACAGAGATGCTCTGATTTTGCCTCTCAGACTCATAAATTAATTACAGCAGTACTCTCTTTAGCAAGAGAACAGCTAGAGACTAGTATAGGTCTGTACCACTGGATTTCTTCATACTTCCAACAGAGTAGTTTCATCTGCCTGCTAGGAGAGGCTTGTGGGCCCTGCTAAACCATGAGCAATTGTTTGGGAGGGTACATGGGCCAAATTCCCTCTGGGGACCATTCTAGCCATGCAACAATATGGGAAAATAGATTCAGGTGCCCTGGAACATTTTCCAACAATTTTTGAAATCCTGAGCTACAATAGGTTCAGTGTTGCTGTGTTTTGGAGTAGGGATTGCTAATGACCTGAAAATAAAGGTCAATATATTCACATATAAATTTAGCATCTATCTATCTATACACACACACACAACTTGTTCTGACCCTTCTCTGCATAAAAACAGGCCACTTAATTGATTAATGAGGAATCTTACTGTGAATTCCTCAGTGAATTAGACTGAGAAAATGCCATAGCCCTATTTCTCTGGGGGCAGTTCAAGTTGCTTGTAGCAAAGGTTTTAGATTAAACAAACAAACAAACAAAACAACAACAACAACAACAAAAAAACTGAGCTTGTCCACAATAACTAAAGTAAAAAACACCAAGCACAATACACCACTTTTTAACCTATTAGACTATATGAGGTTAGTCTACCTGGTTCCCTGCCAGTAAGTAACAAGCAAGGCTTGCTCTGCCTATCTAGTTTAGTTTTAAAATACAGTCTTGCCACTTGTGAACAAGTTATTTGTAACTGTAGTTACTGGTTTAGGAGGTAGAAAATAATAAGCTGCTCTCCATTAAATGCTAGAGTAAACTAGGCAAATGGAGCAGAATCAGAAGTGAAGCCATCAGTTATGCCTGCCTGCCCTCCCCTTGATCAGAGCAACAGCCTAGAGACACTTTTGAGTTAAACCCAACAATGGTGGAAGATCTCTGAGATCAGAGTACCCACTGCACTCATGGGTTTGGTCACCTCTTTTAAAATCCACCCAATATCCACTTTTGGACTCTGTCACTTCTAATTCTACTTATTCCTGAAAGCCTTTCAAATGATCCTGGCTGAAGCAAGCCCTAAGAAGTTGAGCCATACATCAGGGAGCAGGAGTCAGCTTGGGGAGGTGCTGGGAGCAGAGTCCAGAGACAGACATCTACTATGCTCTTGACAAGCAGTTTTGTTTATTGACAATAATGAAAATCCCCAGGATTTTCAATTATTTTTCCATGACGGAACAATGAACAATTTGATTTCTATCTATGCAGCTGGGATCAAACAGCCAAACAGCCTGTGGCATTATGATATAAATACATCTGAATAAATTAAAGAAAGAGAAGAGAGACATTCAGTACAAAGAACACCCTCTTCTCAGAGGCACTCTGCACCAGAACAACCTTTCCATGTATGAAACTTAGAAGAATTAAGTTACACACAAGCACTCTCAGCTTTTAAGAATATTTTACAATCCCAGCGTGGGGCCTCATGGTTTGGTATAAAGACAGGTTATTGACAGATTCCAGATACAAGAAAATCAAAAACTCCATTTCCTGACCTGGAGGATACAAAGATCCAAGTATCAGATTATGCACAAATAGGTCTTTTTTTTTTTTTTTCCTTTTTTTTTTCTTTTTTTCTTAGCATCTTGTGGGAGTCAGGATGGGTATGACTGGCTTTATTTCCATAAAAGACAATAAAGTCTTGGCTTTCACAAGTTTGGGAATTATGAACCCTGAGGTTTCTATACCAGATAATGCAGCACAACAACTGTTAGCACTACCTGCAGCAGCACAGAGCAGTCTCTCAGCGTTTAACCGTGCATAGCAACAACACTTACTATTACGGGAGCTAATAAAGAATACAGTGCCCTGATGAAAACGCAGGGTACATTTTAGGATGTGTATGTTGAATGTATTAACAGTACAGCTTGGACCATGGCCAGGATGTTAAGTCTCACAAGAAAAGAGTTAGCAGGCAGTTGATAATCTCAAGGATGAACGGCTTGCGGGGGGGGGGGAGGGGATGTTATTTGGTTAGTGTCCTGCTCATAACCATTCTGGATCAAAAAATATTAGCACTTGAAAAGAGGAAAGTAGCATCTTCTGAGCTGTCAGCACCTGAATTTTCCTGTTTAATAAATGTTCTAAGGTCTGTTTTGGTTACAAATTTTGCAAGGGTACAACAGAGAGTAAAGAACAATTACTTAAGTGACAGTTTATCTGAATGAACCTGAACATCTTGATTGGAGAGATTTCTAGTTTGTGAAGGGGACAATTTGCCTGGCATTCTCTTCAGCCAGTGGAAGAAAAAAAAGAAATAAATAAAAAATAAAAATATGCAAGCACAGAATAACCATGGGAAAGGAAAATTAGTGGAAGTCACAGTAATTGCAGTAATTGGTTATAACTGCTTTAACAAAGCACTGGACAAATGAGCTGGAAAAAATCCCTTTGCTGAGACATTGTAAAGAATAATTGTTCTCCATTTCCCCATAGGAATGGAAAGAATGAGGGGCCAGAGTCATTTTGTCTGCAAAATCCATCATTAAATAGGTGCTCTACTCTGGGTGGTGCCTCACTATTTATTTCAGGTTGCTGGTGCCAAGCAAGTGTGTTTGATTGCATGCTACACTGTAGGCTAAGAATCCCTCCAAGTGATGATCCTGATTTTCCCAGTGACTGACTCTTTGACAAACCATCTGCACATAACAGGACTCATTTTTCCCACCTGTGAAAAATTAACAAACTCTTTCATTTGTCAAATTGACACTATTCAAATTAGTCAGTGAGAATCAGCACACCAAACCTTACTCCTTGAAAGAACTGTTTTTCACCTAGCTAATCTGTCCAATTTCACTCGAATTGGACATTTAATTATTCTCTAAGACTGCAATATTTACACAGTACTTTGGAAGTTTTAATAACTACACCTTGTAAGATTCAACACTGATTATCTTTACTATTTTACTATATATATATTTTAAAGAAGCATGTCACTTATGAGCCACAAGGCATATACAGAGTAATGCCATAATAGTTACCAATAATTTTAGGGGAGATTCTATATCCCAGTCTTGTGGGATACAGAATCTTGGGGGTTGTGTTCAAAAGCGAATGTGAAGATGGAAAAATAAATAAATACATATATTTTTTTCATCCTGAGGTTATAACTGGCATGGTTTGATAACAGATTTCAAGTCTGAGATCCAGTACGTGAAATTTCCTGTACAACCTAAAGATGGCAAAGAAGCCAAAATATTAAAAGTATTTATACAGTCAAAATTAAAGTCCATAACAATTAGAGATGTTGCAGCTTAAAATAAAAATATTTTTCTGCTTAAACAAACATGGTAATCTACAAATGTTGATAATTTGATATCTTTAAATGTTAATCTGTAATACATTTTTTCCCCAAAATTACCTCACAATTGATTTTTCAGAGAAAAAAAGAGAGAGAGAGAGAGAGAGAGACAACACTAACTTTTGCAATAATTTCCACTTTTTCTTTTTTTCTTTGACCTGTTGGTAAATGGATGGTGGAATCTGATGCATAAGGTTGAGACGTTGAGGTGGCCTTTCAATTAGAGATCACAAAAACATCGGTTTATTAATGTAATTGCTCCTATTATGGCTCAGCCTAAGAATCTCCAGGAAGATCAAGGTGCCAGAGTGGCTGGGTGAATCCAAACATTAAATATACTCCTTTCAAGAAGCTTCTATGCTAAATAAACAAAAAACAGGGAGGAAAAAAAAAAAAAAAAAAAACTATTATTAGCCCTCCCTTGTGAAACTGAAGGCTATGTGACACCAAGATAAAGTGACATGCCAGTGGTCATTCAAGACATCAGTGGAAGAGCCAGGGATCATTCTCAACCCCATGATTACATTGGGTGAGAAACTCTAGAGAGTTGTTATAAATAAATTATTCTCTGTGATGAAAAAGAAAAAGGAGGCTCTGTCCATGTGCTACTCTAGATCCAGGATTAGTTTCTTGCAGTAATGAGACGGCTAAGTAATTCCCCCAGGATGTCACCAATGCAATCAAGTCCAGACACTCAGCACCTTAAAGCCTTAGACACTGATGAACCCAAAGCTTTTGCTATTATCAATGCATGTAGTCAAAGAGCAAGACAGTCATTTGAAAAGTACCTTACTTCTGCTTAGAGCTGCTAAAGCGTGCCCTGGCCAGAAGTGCTGTCCAGACCGCAGGGTTATTAAATCCTTTCTGGTAAGAAGTTGCCAATGATGCTGGTGCGTATATGCCCTTGGCGTGCCCAGGCTGTCAGCTGCAGCAGCTGCTGCTTCATTCATTATACATGAGGAGTCACAGGCAGCGTGAAGCACTGAAATTAATCCTGACAGAGTCATGAATAAAATGTAAATATATCTTGAGAAGGAAACATTTGCAAGGGAATTAAGAAAAAAAAAAAAAAAAAAAAAAAAAAAGAATTGTAGGGATGCAGGAAAAGAATGAAGAAACACAGTCTGCAGAGCAAACACCTGGGTCTTGTTGCCTCATTTCATGCCACCAGGAAGCAGGCTCTAGGGCTGCCAGCACACACCACAGTGCTGCAGCTGCCTGGGAGGTGAGAGACAGCAGCCTAGGAAAAAGAAAGGTATGTATGTCTAGGGAGTTTTGAACCCAAATGAATTGTGAGACTAGCCTTGAGGGCCACAAAATAAGGTCTGCTCTGTGTGGGGGGTTGGCAGAAGAGAGGAAAGCTGGTACCCACCTGCCTTTCAGCCATAGCTTTCCCACCAAGTCAGTGCCTAGTTAAAACGTGCTTGCAGTTGGTTGGAGCTCTGAGACAAGCTATCCCTCCTCTGTTTCTAGTTGCCTCGTCTTTCAATAGGCAGTGATCACATAGGTGCTCCTAAGCTGCTTGCACAGTAAAAAGGACAACTTAAAACACCTTCTGTAGGACTGTGTAATCTATCTGGGAAGCTGTTACCTTCCAAAGCAGCTCCAGCTAGGTTGCCAGCACTTGTCTGACTCTGTTCCCACTGCCTGGTAGCAGGCAGATTGCTTCCGCTCTCCCTGCCTCAGATAACCTGGTCTCACAACCCATCAAACAATATTCACCTGCTTCAGCAGGGGATGTGGAAGAGTTATATGGTTCTGGATCCTTGATAAAAAGGCTTTCTCCTGACACAAAATCATTTATAACACTGCATTTTCACAGCCTCCTTTCATCCCCTGTGGTTTGAAAGCTGCAGGTCAAACCTTGCTCTCAGCTACACCCAGGCAATTTCAGCCAATTTCAGTTGCACGGGAGACAAAAATCTGCATATTCAGGGCTCAGTCTAACATCACCACTATTTGTGTATGATCATACGTGGGGGGCATGGGGGTGGCACACAGCAGCCACTCTGACAGCAATAGTACCTACCCAGCGGGGTGCAGGGGAGAGAAACGAAGAATCATTTTCCCAGTGGAAACCACAGGGAGAATTTTAAGCAGGCAGAATGTAATTACCTGAAATGGAATCATACATTATACCCATCACACCAATCCACATAAAAATTTAAAGCACGATTTGTAACTGAGGAAGCTGAGGTGAATTTCTGAGTTTCATTAATTTGGTTCCTCCTCTTCAACACAGTACAGAAGATGAAAGGCAGATTCACCTGCATGGAGAAGCAGTATCACCATCTCCGTGTCTTGTGACCTAGGCTGGCCAGGATAGTGAATGCAATGCTGCTCTGGAAGAAGCAGCTGGGAGGTGTGTTGTGCCTGTTCTGATACGACTTCAGCTACAGATCTTCCATCACATGCTTTGTACTGCTTTAACCCAACACAACTACACTATCTATGCTTCACTAGATGTAAAAATATTACTATACAGTCCATGCTATTACATGTTACCTGGATGACTTAAAATCCTTAAGGATTATCCTTTCATTAATACTTCTTGGGGTAGAACCGACAATTTTAAGGTGCAAGAACTGAAGCTGAGACAAACCAAGAGGATTCATATCAGCTAAATTTAGAAGTCTAAGTGTAGATGTCTGCACTGAAGCTAGGAAACTAGTTTTTTCCTTAGAGTCATTACACAAAAAGAGATGCTTGCAGGGCTGAACTGTCCTAAGTGTCTGGTTCAGGAAGGAATTAATCATTCCCTGGCAGTGCCTACTTTCCTTCTTTGGCTATAATAAATGATTAAATAAATGTCTTGTTAAACACATGCAGTCTGAACAGAAATCCATAATAGAATAGTGATTTAAACCATATCTCTTAATTCATACACAGATTTCTTGGTTGGTGACCCATGCTAAGAACCAGCCATTATTACTGAAATAATAAGAAAAATCTTCAAAAATATAGTGCTGTTAGGGAAATTGCTTTCTCAAATGTTGTATCCCATGAGTGGATGGGTAATTCTGTGTCAGGTCCCACCAGATTTTCAAAGAAACAACAGGCCCTGCAATGTATTGCTGAGGCAGAGGAACATTGCCTCCAACGCTACAGCAGACAAAGTCTGCATATTAAAAAGGCAAGCCTGAATCAGAGAATTTCCATCTGACTAAACAGAATGGGGCCAGACTGATGAGTGCCTATAGACTTATGGGTCACTATACTAGTGCTTATTATCATGAGGCAGATGACAGATGAATTTATTTTACTTATACAACATAACAAATTATGAAATAAATAGACACAACAACAACAAGCAAAACCCTGGTAGTGGTAGATGCTTAGAATAATGATTAGAGAGGGAAAATTGCCTACATACAACTTGAGGATGGAGAAGTAAATGTTGGAGGGGCTATCATTAGCCTTTCAATACCTACAAGAAAGATATTGAGAAGACAAAATTAGGCTCTTTACTGGGGGGAATAATAGGACAACAAAAAACAATACTTGAAAACTGAAGCAGGAAATGTTCAGGCTCTATAGTAGAGGAAACATTTTGTCTGTAAGGACAATCAAGCACTGGAATGGTCTCCATCTTTGAAGGTTTTCAAGACCTGACTCAAAAAAGCTCTAATCTGACTGGTCTGACCTCACAGCTGGACCTGATTTGGTCATTACATTGGACTGGGGACCTCCTGAGGTCCCTTCCAAAGTACATTTTTCTTAGATTTTATGATAAAACTGTATGAATTCAGCATTATGTTTTACAATCTCTAGTCCCTTAAGCAGCCTGAAACTTTGAACAGCCAGACTAATTAAAAATAGCTTGACAAATCTTTGCAGCACATGAGAGACCAAAGACATGGCTGGTGTGGTGAGGAAGGTAGTGCCCATGACTTTTGACCCTGACAAGTTGACCTCAAGTTGCAGTCAACACAGTTTGCATCACAAGGATCTGTCATTTGCTTCTCACAGAGAAAGCTGGCAGTGGGGTTATCTATGTTGTGAGAGACAATATAATCACTTTTTTAAAGTGCTCTCAAGAAGAGAACTACTTTCCTTGCAGAGAACTATGCCTTAGGTAGTATATCCTAATAAAATAAAATAATAATAATAATAATAATAATAAAAGTAAGGAATTCCCTTAACAACCAGAATGGTAATCCTTTGGGACTCAGCAGGTACTGTGAGCTCCAGGAATCACCTAAGGTCTCATTTGGGTGTTTCTAACTTACAGAAGTTCAAAAAAGGAAGAAAGTAATCTATTTTTCTTGTAGTGATTTCTTTGCTTTCAAGACAAATCACAGGAACCACTTGGCTGAACAAGTTGAACAAGCCATGTCAGCATTCAATATGAAGCTGACACTCAACAACGGTGTCATTGAGCCTGAGTCCCTAAGGTCTTTCACTCTTGCCAAGTCCAAATAGGCATGGACAAACTTCTCTTGTACCTGCAAAGAGAGCATTGAATCCATTGTACTCTAGAGATGGCTTTGCATTTGTACTCCTTATTTCATCAGGGGATTTCAAACTGAGGCTTAAATCACTTGGCTGAGCCAACAGGACATATGCAGGAAGTGCAGCAGACATGTTCATACCTCATTTTGTTTTAAACAGGTTTAATTAAAGAAAATAAAAAATAAAAAAAGACTTTTTATTTTCCCAAGTTGTGCCTCTCAGCTTGCAAGAAAGGAAAACTCCACTAGCAGAGAAAACTCTGCAAAGCTGAAGGACAAGACATAAAGCCACTGAAATGGAAAATTAGAAAGCAGCTTAAACAGGCTCTTTGGAGGAAAAAGGAAAATAGGTCTTCCTTGCTATATTAAGCATGAATAAACAATAAAAGATAACATCAATACAAAAAAAAAAAAAAAAAAAAAAAAAAAAAACGTGCTGGAGAAGGTCTTTCCTTTTCAGCTGCAAAGCTTTCATTGGGAAGCAGTGGTGTGCAGGCAGAGAATTAACCTCGCCAAGATCTTTAGATGCATTAATCTCTTACGGGATTTATCACCACCATTTTTTAAAAGATCACAAAATAATTGGTATGGCATCCATCTCATGATGAATATATGATCCTGATAGATGCAGGAGAAGGGAAACTGATTTTGCTTTTTAAAGACTACATGAAAAGACTTGGAAGAGCAGTAGCTGTGCCTTGTCAACTTCTGTTAAGGATGTAGGTTGTCAACCAACTTTGAAAATATGTCAGCTCCACTAAAATGTGTTTCTTAGGAGTATCTTAAATTCTTAAATTAGTCAACTTCTCTGAAAGTGATCTGCCCATCTTAGAAGAGATTTGAGAATCCATACTTAAGAAATACACACCTGGACAGGATCAGCACCAAAAAAAAAAAAAAAAAAAAAAAAAAAAAAAAAAAAGTTTGGTCTGTGACATATTGTTTCATTCCCAAATGGCACAAACTAGCAGAGTTAATGTTGAACATGCTAGTTACACAGTACAACTTTCAGCTTTTGGGAAGAAAAAAAAAAAAAAAAAAAGTAGATCTAGATTTTTTTTTTCTTCCCTTACATTTGGTTATCAATAATTTTTCAGCAAAAAGTGGATGGAAAAGCATTCACTTTATTTTCTAAAAATGATTACATTTTGAGTCTGCTTTTTCTGACAAAAGAAAATAAAATTGCAGTAGTTTAAAAGAAAGAAAATACTTTCAATACAATTTCTATCCAATTATGAACTTGGTTTTTATTCATGCAATTATAACTATTTAACCTGGAATAATAGAATAGTGTGAACACACATCTCCAAATTAAAAGACAAAATTAGGACTAAGCAAAACTTCAGATAAAACCAGGCCAGGTGGTTAAGAACCTAGAAAGTCTTATATGAGGAGAGAATGGGAAGAAAATAGATGCAAGAAAGAATATGAAGGATGAGGAGATGAGCCAGTACTATAATACCAAATGCACAGAAATACACTCAGGAATACAGGACATGCACTCACAGAATAAAGAAAAGTAAACAAGCAAACAAACAAACAAAACAAACAACAAAAAAATACACCTGTCCTGGAAACCCTGCAGGCTTCAAATGATGAGCAACTTGGATCTGGGTTCCCTAAATAATGCATATAGGTGTAGACTAATGGGTAGTTGGACTTGATCCCATTGCTAAGGAATAATGGTGGAATAATAAACATATATATATATATATATTTAATGTGTTTCTCTTTGTTACCTCTGTTTTATTTCGTCCAGGTTCACAATCATTTCATTGCCTATTTCTAGACACTTTCACACTGTAGATTTCCTTAGCTGGATATTTTAGCTACGTCAAGAATTTTTATTCTTCAAAAGCCTGTTTTCAGTCAAGTCTAATACTGCACTCAGGATTGATTGTACCTTACTTCCTAAAGGAGGAATAAATACTTTTTTGTCACTCTTTCCTATAATCTTCTACCTTCTCAATAAAATACTGAGAGAACTAGATGCAATGTTCTTGCCAAGTTTTAAGTTTAACATGAAACAATTGCTGCTGGTGATTAATCGAAGATTGACATTTGTGTTTTATGCCATCTGCAGCTTATGCTAGGGTAGACTCCTACTTGCTTTAACTACCTATAAAACTTACCCCCCCCCTCTTTTTTAAAAAAAAAAAATTATTCCTTTAGATAAAAGAAGTCTGGGGTTCACATCTCCTATCTCCTCTTTAACAGTGATAGATACTGTTTACCCAATCTGAAATATCATCAGCTGAAGGTGAGAAGTGTTAATTGACTACAAATGCTGAGAGAGAAACACTTTGGGGTTTCGTAGAAGCCTTGAGTGGATGAACGACTGACACAGGTTAGCTCCCATAAAATAGGGATCCTCAGCACCATTGTTGTCTGAATTTCTTCAATAGGAAGAAAAAGCACCTGGAATATAAAATATATCTGAGGATAATAATGAAAAATACAACTTGTGAGACAGAGCATGAGGTCAAGCTTAAGGCTGTAATGAAAAGAGGCAATTTTCTCTGCTCATTACATCTCTTTTCATGAAAGGGACTTTGTTCTCTATTCTCATTTTGGTATTTATTTTTTTCTCTCTCCACTTAGAATGATTTTCAGTACTGAAAATGAAAATGTAAAACTTAACAATCCACAACGTTATTTTTTTTCAATCAGTGGAATGGTCTTCGATGCTGATTTTTTTACAGGACTGAAACAGATTGACTAGTACCCCACCCCTTTATCTTCCTTCCTCACCTGCAAAGGCTTAATGGGATCTTAGCCTCCACCCATCCCTTTCTGATCTGTCCTTAGAGAGAAAACTTTCCTCTGAAAACTTACTTTGTTACTAATCATGCCTTATCTGCCTTGTAACCTTTTGAGAGATTGGCTCAGTACTCAGCAAAAATGAAGTATAATGCAATTAAATAAGATTGTAGACACACTACTGCTGAGAGAGGTATGGTTGCTCTCATGCAATCGTGTGAACTGGGTTTAATTAAGCCAGTGATTTATAGTCATAGAAAGGATGGATGAGAACTATCCCATTTTCCCTCTACCCACAAGCATTGTCTGTAGTAGCTAGGAAATTTGTCAGAATGGTAAAAGAGTTACTTGGATTTTTATGTTGCTGTAGGTCTCAAAAACACTGATGGACATCAGTCAACACCTTGTCTCTCGCTCTAGGTAGAATGGATGTTAGTTTGCTCATACTCAAGCACTAATAACTTTGGTAGTACAGACCCATTCTAAACACAGTAGCCTGAACCATGAATGACATAGTAGAGAACCTAACAAGAACATCAAATTAAGGTACTTTTTGCTTTGCAGAAGATGGTGGAAATTCAAAGACTGAAGAATTACCTTAGTGGTTAGGTTTATTCCTTAGATTCTCTGCATAAGAAGGGAGAACTGCTTGTTACATCTTTATGTTTATTAATAGAGCAATTTATGCTAGCTTGAAAGTGCTTTAGAGTACAACTTATCAGCTACATTATTTTATTTCATCTGATCAGAATTTTGTTATACATATTTATACAGGGGCTGTGTCACTTGGCTGATGCTGAAGTTCAGTCTCCTGCTCTCCCCTCCACTGGAATCAAGTAGACACTATACCAGCTTCAGCTACCCCTGCAGTACACCTGCAGTAACACCTTCTTGCACAGCAACGTACTTGTTACTTAATAATAGAAAAGGGACTGAAAAAAAAAAAAAAAGTGAACACAGACGGATCATTGCCCCACCCAGGCACTTCTTAGCAAGGTAGTCATCACTGGCTCCTTCTCCCTGGTACAAGGCAGGTTATGAGGCTGGGAAGGTGCCAAGGGGTATTGCTCCTTGCTGCTAGCACATGCAAACATGATAGATTACCTGCCCCAGGGGCAACTGTGCAGTTGTGCTATTAAAATCTGCTGCTGGAGATTGGCCTTCAAACTGAGAAAGCATTGTCTTCTGCAGACCCAGCTGACCAGTTTCACTTTGCTCACATAGAAAGCACAAAAAGTAGTGTTCAAAAGTGCCTTAAGAATTTAATTTGTTGTAAGACTTGACATTCTCATCACTACAGGTGCCTTGAAAGCCTCCCCGGAGGGCCTGGGATTGTTCCTGCCTTAAGTCCAGCATGGGCTGACATGAAGATGTCCATAGCACTGATCCTGTGATACGCCTAATTACTAAGTAAAACAGAAATTAAACCAGAAAGAAATCCCGATCTATCAAGCTTATACCTAATTGCAGGTCTCACAGAACATTTACACCTTGTTGCCATCACAAGTGTATGATTCTACTCATGGTTATCCAGACAATACAGAGTCTCTGCCTGTTTCAAGTATCAGTCATTAGCTAATACTTTATCACTAGGAGCTCTCTGTGCAGTGATAACACAGATGCTGCCTCCAGTTACATTGCCATCACCTTACTAAATCTGTGAAGTTACTACAAATGTATGTCTCTGTAACCTAGTTTAGGATGCATCCCATCATCTGAATTCAAAGTAAGACACACAGAGATGTGCAGTACAAATTAGTAAGTGATCCAGGCATTCCTTGGGGAATTTAATATAAACCTTACACATCGTATAACTGAGATGGGAAGCAGATGCCTAATAATAGCTCTCTATTCTAATACCATCTGCTCAGACCGAATCCCCATAACAGTGTCCGCCCGCATGTCATACATTTCTGCAGTTTCAGCCTTTCTGAGGCTCCTTCTGCAGGTTGAAAGAATAAATCCCTGTCGTGTTCACCCAAAGCAAAGCATTAGGCCATTGGCCATCTGTTGTTTATTTGTGAGGTTATCTTATCTTTGCTGAGCCTCAACATCCTGGCACGTGGTGTAACTTAGCCACATACCACTTCTCTCTTCTCTCATAGCAAGATATTAAAGATAACTCTGTTAAATCAAATCAGCCCAGATGTCTAAAAGGAGAAGGTGGATCTCAAATGCATTCTTATAATATAGAGTCAACAAGACATTTTGTTTCACTCAGACTAGAACAATTGATTATTTTTAAAATATCCTTACTGAGGTTTAATGACTGCGAGAGGAACTATCCCCTCAGTTTTCAAAACAGCAGACAGGCTCTTTCATTTCCTGAACAAACACACAGTACTGCAAACTGTTTGGAATTGTGTTTTCCTGCTAATGAGTCTCAGTTTCTGACAGAGGGCTTTATCACAGCACTTAACCCTTACCTGTTTTGGAGAGTTGGTAAGCAGCTGTACAGACTAAGGGGTTACTGAGGTCTGTAGGTATTCATAACATACCCTAGAGAAAAAATGCTGTTGAGATCCATCTCTGAACAGCAAATTACATCTGACACTCACAACTGGCCAGCTAAGCTCAACCTGCTCATCTCCAATGAGGGAGAAGTTGACTGATCTACCTTTGGAGAAGAAGGTGATGGATCCTATGTATTCAAACTAGCCCTTCTCTAAGCTGGACGAGGTTGGATGATACTTGGCTTCTTACTTAACAGGAAGAGTTTCAATAGCCCTAAGCTAGTTTTCTAATCAACAACCAGGAAACAACTGGGATTAACAAGAATCAGGTTTCCATAGATATATTTTATGTGATGGCTGCAGGGTTTCGATATGTTTCTACTAGAAGGGATTTTTTTTTTTTTTTTTTTTTCCTACTGATCAAAACAAGCACATACCTTGTTGTTTCTTTCTACTTCACATACCTGAACAAGCAGTAGCATACTAGCCACATTTTATAAAGGACTAGAAAATGTTCTGTGATGAAATCAAGGTGAATGCTAAGGCTTCCCCCTCACTTTGTTACTCCTAGGAGCTTTACAATGTCAGTTTATGGAAGGACTACTCCATGCTGCCTGTAGACCTGCAGCTGGCCATCCCCATGGAGTTCAGTTTAAAGGAGCTAATTTATAACACTGGAAGATCTACACTACCTTCACTTTCTCTCTCTTCACTCCATCTTCACTCCCTATGGTAGCAAGCTTGAAGTGTGGGGCCATCTAGGGTGGAAGCATGAGTGTGATTGTGCTGGACAGCCAGGGTGGCAAATTCCCTGCCCGGGTGACTTCAGGTAGCCACTCCTTTGATAGAGCATGGATAATGGCCAGGGTACACTTTTGCTTCACAATCACCAGGTAATTCACACATCTCTGCAGCCTATGGCTGCCACTCCCACTAGAGATCATCCTGTTTTGTAGTGCTACCCTGGAAAGCATTCCTCGCACACACGTAGAGTGGTGTTAGCAGGAAAATGGGGCTGTCCTAATGAGACAGGCTGCATGTTTGCTATGAATAGAAAAGGTGTAATTTTGGGACAGGAAAGGAGCTCACATCTGTTCTCCACATGCTACTTCAAATATTTTTGCAGCTCCTCTGGCTTGTAGAAGCAGAGCAAGCAACACATGGCTGGATGAAACTTAGTGGTTAACCCATGAATCACAACACAGAGGTCATTCTAAATGCAGTAGCACACCTTGGGGCTTGGTGCACGCTGCCTAACAGCTCACAGGGTTGTGCTCCTTCCAGAGGTCTGCTACACAGCTGTCACTGCCTGGTTTGCTGGACCAAATTTGGATCCTGATATGCTGAAAGCACATTTGACCCAATCATCAGCTGTCAATAGCTACTATGCACAGAATAAACTGCATCATGAATGCTAAGCTGCAGAAAGAGCACTACTTTGGAGCCCTTAACTAAAAGTAGAAAATGCTCAGTGACATAGTTAATTCTCCTCAAAAGCCTAAAGATAACCTTGTCCATTCCCACTTGCGTTTTGCTGCACTGTATTCTAATAGTGCTGGATAATAAGGATTGAAGGTTTTTATCTCCTTTTCAGCAGGGGACAAGCAAAATCAGGAACAGCTCTGACACCCTGCCTAGAGTGATTGTGTGGCATGCTCCTTGCCTGGGAGCACAGCCTTTGTGCTTTGTGTTGTGATGCGAGTGTCATAATGTTGTGACACTGCAAATTGATCTGCTCTCCTCATACACATTTTCATTACGGAGATGCTTTCACCTTTGCTGCCTGGTAAAAATGGATGGGAATCTTTTGAATTGCTAAGAAAAGGAAAGAATTGAAAGGAAAAGTACTTCACTGAGGCTATGGAAAGACAAGAAAGAATAACTACAACAAACCTTGATGTAAAATCAAACAGCAGTTCTGTAGATGAGTGCTGAGCACTGCATAGGAAAAGTTGACTTCAGGAGGTAACTCATAAAAATTGAAAACAATATACCACAAAACATTGTTATTTTAACTCTGTGTTCAAGGGACCAAAATTTTTTTGCTTATTTTTTCTTAGATTTTGAGAAAAGTTAATAATAAATCGATGAATTTAAGTGTCTGGGGAGATTTGGTAAGTCAAGCAGCAATAAATACAATTTTTTTTTTGTGACCTAATGGTATTGTTGCACATCCAAGAAGGAACAGAACAGAAAAAATATGGGTTGTATTGAAACAAGAACACAGACAAAAACTGTGAAAACATGAAATAATCTCTGAACTGAGTGTTTCTCATTCAATTTTTGGGGGCTGTATGAAGCACAAAGCACTTCTAATTCATAAACATCACAGCAATTTTTCTTTTGTAGCTATACTTTTTCTTTTTTTGTGTGTGTGTGTGTGTGCCGTCTGAATTCTTAAGGACTATGATACTGAATTCAAGCAACACAACAGGAATGCACCTATTTTCTTTGCAAATCTAGCTGCGTAGATTGTTGAAATTAGGATGCTTTGATTTAACAACAACAAAAAGTATATAATATACAAAGAAGATAATTCTGCTGTATAGTGCATTTGTCCTAATTTTGAGTGTTTTTCAGATCTCTTAATCAAATTGCCTCCTTAGTTATCCAAGTACTTACCAGACATAGACTTTTACCAAGTTTTTCAGGAAAGTTAGGGTACCTACCAATAATTATAGCAGAACTTCCCTATGTTAGAGTCCAATGCTTTGATGATAAAATGCTAGTTAACATGCTAGAAATTTTCATCATAATTAAATCACACTGACATGAGACCCTAGTTAATTTTGCAGGCTTTAATTTGCTGTGAATTTCAGAAAAGGTTTGTAGTGCTTTATATAAAGATATCAGTCCATATAAACGTCACAACAGTTAGTAGAGCAACTGGAGATTTGCAACATGTTAACTAAGGTTCTAAGGTGTATTATCACTTGAATTAAAAATTAAGGAGATTTCCTATTAATACTCTGGCTCAAGAGGAAAAAGAGGAGAGAGACCATCAGGTAAGAAAATAAATTAGGTTGTAAATGTATGTATGGATGTAGAGGGGATGTAGAGAGACATTCCATGGTGCATACACAGCCAGAAAAGCACCACTGCATGTCATGGAGGGTTGATTTTCTTTCCTTTAGTTTTATTTTCAAAAATTCAGTGCAATGCCTCAAATTATATCTTCCTCAGAGACCCTGTCATTAATAGATAATCAGAACCATCTCCAAAATGTTTATGATGTCAAAAAAGTCCAGGAAAATCCAATCATTATGTTGATACATAGCAGCAGTTAATAGTCTAAACATCCACATAGCATAATTTTCATCGGGAATAGGGTGAGCCCAAAAGAGGTGGGGGGTAAGGGGGCAACAGAAAAAAAACAACATGACTAGATCCATAATTCATTCACCAATACTTCATGACAGCTCAGTTATTAGCAGTAACTTTTTGACTGGTTACAAGTTTTTCCACTCATAATGCAAGTTTCCACAATATCAAGAAAAGCTGAATAACACTTGCTCTTGCCATCCTCCTGTTTCAGGTGGTCGGAATAGGAAATTAGGTGACCATTTGCACATATAAAGCATTACAAATACCTGAAGAGATCTAAGATAAAACAGAAGCTGAAAGTTGATCCTCAAAATTTTTCAAAGAAATGCTCTGGGGAGCCAACACCTTGTAAGACCATCAGGATTTTGTCAAGAATGTGACAATGATGAATTTTAGGCACTGTAAGTAAGGATTCAACAGGAGGCACTGCTTATGTCACATTAAATCACAAAATTCTGCCACCCACTTCATAGGGCTAAATGTCACTTGTATTAATTTTAAAAGCCTAAATTTACAGCAAACATCATTCAGAAATTATCTGTGAATAAAATGACTGATGATAATATTATTTGGAGGAACCTTTCATGTCTTAATAACAGATTATGAATGACCTCTGATAATCTAGCTTCTCACCTTTTTGTTCTGCACAGTTCAAGCATTAAAATTCCACAGCTATATTACTCTGTTGCAATCCTACACAGCAAAGTAGGATGCTGTGCTCTGTATAAGCTATTTATATTAAGAGCCAAGAAAGCTCCTCTTTGATTTTATACTCTTGGCTCCTGAGTGGGATGCAATGAAACCCTAGGAAAAGGAGTTTGTATTTAGCTTATCACAGCCTACTGTAATACAAAGTGACACAGGGTGAGTAAATGGCACATGACCTCAGAACTGGATACTAATCTAGACCCCTGACTTCCAAGAGAAGGCTGTGAAAATAATGCATTAAGAATAAGGAGACCCTACTGGGCAATGCTGTATTCTGAAAACAGCAGACAGCAATTATGCCACAGTCTTCAAAGACATCCAAAATGTCTGTGAAGCCAGAAGTTGAAGAATATGAAAGAGGCCACTCCAAATCTGGGGAACGCAATTTTTGAGAACATAGCGATCTTTCTAATTTGGAAGAAAATTATCTGAGAAGGAGTGTATATACCCATCCTGGATTCCATTCAAAACACATTGACAACCTGCTTCACAGCTTTTCCACATCAATGGAACACCTTCCATTGGCTTCAGCAGGCTTAGAAAAACTTCTTCCCACAAATTAACTTATCAGATTTATCAAAATACTTATGAGATGTTTGCATTTTCTGATAAGGAAATTTGTAATGTCAAAGAAATGAAACCAACATGCTCATTGACTTCCATCTGAACGTTTGGTGCATTTCTTATCAGTCAGGTACTTTCACTGATTTCTCAGTGCCACATTTATCTATTGACAGTCATGATCAGAGATAACTCTTTACATGTGACAATATCACTAGTAATGCAAAGGCAGCATGTGATTTGCTCTTAAAATCCTCATCAGTCTGTTTAGCAGCAATGTATCATAGTCTTTCAACACAGCTCATAATAAAGAGCATTTATTTAACCAAGAGATCACAATATGAAAAAATGGGAAAGGACAGGAGAAAAAGAAAAAAAAAAAAAAAAGGAAACAACAACAACAAAAAACCTTGAATTTCTATATTATTAAGAAAAAAAGTGAGTCTTGGCATAGTGAAAAGCATGGTGGAAAAATATCAGAAATAGAGAGAAGCCTCCTCACAGATTCCTGCTCAACACAGGTCCTTCCCCCACCCCCATCTTGCCACTCCCTTTGCCTTCCTCAGCCTTTCTTTTGAGCTCTAAGCGTGTTTCCCAGCCTGTTTCTGTCAATCACAGTTGTCAGAACAGCAGCTGCACGGAAGAGTCCAGGGAATGATTTTATCCTGAAAAATACCCATTTAATGTATCTGAAATCTGAAGTAGCATGTTAAAGCTTATTGGTAAGGAAGAGTTTTCCCATTGCCTGCTCTTCTACCTCCTAAGGCAGGTGGTTTGGTAGGACACTGCAGATCTTTCTGCCTCACTACATGGTCAGTGAGAATAGGCAGACTCAAAATTTTTCCTCAAGTGAAAAGAGAGAGAATTAAACTCAGAATGAAATAGTGTGGATTTCTTTTTCTTTTCTTTTCTTTTCTTTTCTTTTCTTTTCTTTTCTTTTCTTTTCTTTTCTTTTCTTTTCTTTTCTTTCCTTTCCTTTCCTTTCCTTTCCTTTCCTTTCCTTTCCTTTCCTTTTCTATTTTATTTTAGGCACTAAGGGGCATGGCATTTGACCTGCAAGTGTGTCTTCCAAGTTCTTTTCTGGTTAAGAACCAGAATGAAGTCTTAGTATGACTGGGGATAAACTGAGGTGGAGGAGTATGTTATAAAGATGGGACATCTGTCAATTGCATATAGTAGATGAGATAATAGTATTGGTGGAGATAGGCTTTCTCTAAATGACACACTTGGTTATGGAAGTTATGGAAGTTATCCTCACCTGTAATCTACCTCACTAGGATGCCCTGCTGTGATACCAGAGTGTCCCACAGGAACGTTAGTAGACAGAGAGAAGGTTATGCCTGGTTTTAGGAGTACTCTGGTTAGAGAGTTTATTACTACCAGACAGACAAAGATGTACACTGGGGAATAGAGCTGGTGAAGGGGCAGACCTTAGCATTGCATATGGCTTTAGTTTCATATAAACTTTCATAAACTTTCCTGAATTATTTTTGACCATAAACTCATTCAAGTGAAACTTTTCCAGCTCTTGTCCCTGAAATAACTCCTTATTTGTGTTTTATTTTTTTTTTAAATATAAATAATAAACAATGAATTGATAAACTTATCAAAACTGGCATATTTAGACTTGCCATTGAATCATTCAAGAACATGGCAACAGATAGTCTAAATTGCCCCCCTCAGATCTCTTTTCACCTTTCAGAGACTTAATGGGTTTACATGTGGGAACTGACGTTTCCTCCCTCAGTGTTGTGTTGCTAGAAAAATATAAGTGGTTCAGGTAATTCTGAACCTCCCATCCCAGACAGTTTCACAGGAAACACCAAGCCTTTCAAACCATAGTGATGAGGTTGAACATAAACCCAACGCTCTAATTCTTGCTGACATACTGAAACATATCTACCCAGCTCTAATGAACAAGACATGGTTTGAGAAACTGCGCTCCAGGTTGAAATTAGGTATGGAAATTTGGTATTTAATTTGATACCCATAAAAATCATGAATGGATTTGGTTAAAAATATACAGCTGAATGAAAATTTGTCAGAAAGCATAACTGACATCTGAGGAAAGGCCCCAGGGAAAAAAAAAAAAAAAAAAAAAAAAAAAAAAAAGCAGGATAAAAATGGGAAAAAATCTATTATTTAATTTTTTTTTTTCTTCTTCTCTCAGAAATTAAGTGGGATTTTATGGACTGCCTAGACCTTCTGTCTGGCCTTTCAGAAGAGTTCCACTGTACATTGGAAATAGGGAGAGATAAGACATACAGTATAAAATATGCCTACAGACTTATTAAAAATTTAAAATATAGCTGCAAGGCTATTTTGGGGGGATAAGGGATGGTGTTATGGGATTGGAATGAATTCAAATGCAGTTAAATACATAATTTACAGAAGGAATAGCATAACATTGAGAAGAAAGAAGCAGCAGCAAAGTAGCTCATAGAAAAGGATGATAGGAACAGTTTTGACTTGACTCACTTAACACTGCACTGTGTGCGGAACAGGGAAAGACAATTACTGAACTAAAAGATAAGGCAGTAAGAAATCATTATGACCATGTACCCAAACTGGGCAGAGGCTGGAGCGAACCCTACACTGTGCTTCTGCTTTCAGTCCTGTTGTTTTCAGTGTAAGAGCGAACATTCCTCCCAGAAAAAGAAAAGAAAAAAGAAAAGAAAAAATAAAATATGTTGGCCATCTTTCCTAGTATCAGAGGGTGGAAACACATCAAGCACAGTGGCTTTTCCCCACTTCTGATTTCTTTAATGAGCTGTGAAAAAAAGATAAAATCATTTTAAACACTTGGTTGGGAAAGAAGAGATATGATTTAACCTCACAAAATAACACCACACATGTAACTACTAACCATAAGAGTGCTGATCACTGGCATTAGAATTCATGTTGCTCTTTTTTCTAAATAGGCATTTACAGGCATTGTGCTAGCAGCTGAAGGGTGATCATTAGCAGTCCCTGGGATGTGATTCACAGAGTCTGTAAGTACATTTCCCTTTCTGCGCTTTTTTTTTTTCCAAGCCTACTGATAACCATTTGAATGTTGGAGCCAGCAGACTGAGGGAACATGGTCTTTGTTCACCTTCCCCATAGACTGGCATAAAGCCCTTCACACAGTGCCAGGGCCCTATCACCATTCTTACTGATGTCACACTATACAGACCAAAATAAAACAATAAACTCTACTTCAGGCCATTCACAAGTTCTTAGTACCTTATCAACTCCTGCAATTTTCAGACATCATCAACAACTGCAGAAAATAACTAACAACGTGAATATCTGGTGAAATGAAGCTCAGCCATTTGGTCTAAACCATGAACAAAGTAAAACAATTGAAGTCTTTATGTTGTTTTTCCTGCCTTTCTGGAGGCGGTAACCCAAATTCACAAATTCACAAAAAAAAAAAAAAAAAAAAAAAAAAAAAAAAGAAGAAAAAGAAAAAAAAAGGAAGAAAAAAATAATAATAATAATAAAAAGTCAACCCTGAACCCTGTTGGATATTCTTGTTTTCATTTTCCCTGCCTCTTTCTTTCTCCAACCAAACTCACAGTTCTGTGGAAGGCCATAGTATTATTAACTTCATCACAGGGTGCCAATTAAGCACATTTAAGCACTTCTAGAAATGAATACATATTTCAGGTAAATTTGCATAAGGGTCTCATTTTCCTGCTGGCAAAATAAGTGTTCAGCTAGAAGCTATCATTATTAGACAATAGAATTATTTCATGTAGGTGATGAACAGGAGAGGTCTATATGCACACAGACAAGACTAAGGGTGAAGAGAAATCCTTTCATCCCCAAGTCCCCTTGGGAATTGCCAGTAGGGAGGAAGAGTCAGCTTGAGAGTGAAGCAAAGACCACGCCTGTTTTCTCTCTGATTACTTACTAGAGGTGGGAAACTTGCCCTTGTTCTTCAGCAAGCCTGACTGCAAGAGAATTACAGGGTAATGCTGAGAAATGCCTTAGCTGTTGCTTGGTTAGGCTTTTTGATCTCTGCTGGATTTCCTGATGAATTCTCCTCAAAATGCTCAAATTCCCCAACTTCCAGATGCTTCTGGATTTAACCAAAAGCCTGACATCAAATGTGAGAGACATTTGGAAACTGCTTATTGAGAATAAATAAATAAATTAACAATTTGGCAGTATTTCTACTTATTTTCTCCCCCATTAATACTCCATCTGCTTCTCTTAAATTTTTGGTGTATTTGTTCTGAGTATCAGTGTATGAACACTTCAGATGATTTTGGTGGCTGAAATAAACTTACTGTCATAATTTTATCTGAATTGTCTTCCCCCCTTAGACTTAAGTAGCTGGGGGATTCCCATGTATATAGCATTGGAGTCAGCCATATATATTGCATTTTTTGACAACCACCTTTCCCATCCTTTTTAAAAATTAAGAAAGATGAGGATCAGAGAGGTTAAAAATACTTTTACTGAAACTGTCAAGTTTTAGATTAATTTTAATGTCTAGCTTTTTTTTGGCCTCTTGAGGAAGATCAAGCCAGAAACATTTCAGACTGTGAAGCAGCCAGAGAACATAATACCATCACATTACAGTATCAGACTTTTGACAGAGATAAAAACTTTTCAGGAGCCTTTCATAAGTCAATACCACTAACAGTGCTATTTATGTGGTCAGGAAAACTGTTACTGAAGTTTTGGGACCTGATAGGACTTACCTCTGAACCATTTATTACCTGGATGCTTTCATGGACCCAAAAGCTGATAGATTTATAAGAAAGTTTAAGACTCAGCTGCCATAATACCGCTGCTAATTAGTATCATATTCAAAAGTGTCATGGCTTTGGCTGGGATGGAGTTAAGCTTCTTCACAGAGGCTCACGTGAAGCTGTGTTTTGGGTTTTTGATGAGAACAGTGGTGATACCACACCGATGTTTTAGCTGTTGCAGAGCAGTGCCTACACAGAGCCAAGGATGTCTCTGCTCCTTGTGCTGCCCTGCCAGCCAGCAGGCTGGGGGTGTGCCTGGAGCTGGGAGGGGGACACAGCCAGGACAGCTGGCCCCAACTGACCAAAGGGATGTCCTACACCACGTGGAGTTGTGCTCAGCAATAAAACCTGAGGGAAAGGAGGAGGAAGGGGTAGGTGTTTGGAGTGATGGTGTTTGTCTTCCTAAGAAATCATGATGTGTGCTGAGCCCTGCTGTCCTAGACACGGCTGAACACCTGCCTGACAATGGGAAGTAGCGAATGGACTGCCTGATTTTCTTTGCTTGTGCCCATGGCTTTTCCTTTACCTAATCTCAACCCAGGATTTCTCTTACCTTTACCTTTTGATTCTCTCCCTCATCCCACCTAGTGAGGAAATGGCTGGGTGGTACCTAGCTGCCTGCCAGAATTAGACCACAGGAAAAAGTTATTACTCTGAGGTATTAATTACAGAAGAAAATCCAGAAGAATTACTTAAAGTGACAAAACAAAGGAGTAAGGAAACTACAATCATGGCTAGGTAGAAGGACTTGTGAGACCAGAAATCTCCTGGAGATAGGCTTACATCTCAGAGTAAGGCTTGGCTTTTGAGTTATGTGAACACATACTGAACAAAACCTGGAAAATACCACTTAAAAAGCATCCCTGAGTAACTCATGACACTCCTTGTTTACAAGGTTGGGCTGGATAAGATGAAATCATTCAGTTTCATGGTTTTCCATCAATCTTATCCTCACATTATTGAATAAAATCTTCCATCTTTACAGATACTTTCATTTCATAAAGATCTAGAGTACCAGCTCTATCTATGAAAATAGTAGTTACTGCAATTTCTGCAGTGATTTGAGGAATTTAGGAAATTTCTGGTATAGTCTAGGAATGTTAAGTTTTGAAGTGAGTTAAAGGGGGACATATCTGGGGAGAGGAGAGTTTTTCTGTCTTATGAAACAAATATGTAGTCTTTCAAAAAAAAAATCAGAATAAGATAAAACTAGCCACCACCTCTTCCATGATTTCATTATATCTGGGAGAAACAAACAAAACAAAACAAACAAACAAACAACAACAACAACAACAACAAAAAACAGCATTCCCAGATCTCAAAATTCCAAGAAAACAACAGATTTATTAACTCCATACTTCATATATAGTCATTGGTGAAGAATCAATTTTGACTGAATCAGAGCCGTGGAATAGCAAAGAAAAGGTAAACAAACAAACAAACAAAAAACATTATTTAAGAAGTCCTCTCCTTATTCCTTTTGTCTAGATAATATCTACTAGAGATCTACTAAAGAGGTATGGGTTTTCAAGTGCTCTTGCTGAACTCCAGAGGCTTTCAAAAAGATATTAGGCTTTCTTTAAGAATAAGATCGTTTCTGAGCAAATTCTTTCAGATGTGGACTTGCAGTGGAAGGGGTTGTATTGTAGGAAGGAGTTACATTGAACACATTGAACAAGGACATGCTGCACTCAAGAAACACAGTATAACCTTTACACAGTCCTCAGGGCAATTGTACATGCACAGACCTTGGTTACAAGGCAAGGCTGCTGCCTACTCACCTCTGCTGGTCAATCTTACTATAAAGTATTTATACTACTAAATTAAACCATATCAGTTGTTCCAGATAAGTAGTCTCCTCTGTCTAGCCTGGTATGTTATTACAGTGATGTTTATCATAGCTTTGACCTGTGCTAAATTACATTCCCCTTTGTTTCAGAGGATAAATAAATTTAATATTAATACATGGGTCATTCTATGTCTGCTAGTATCAGTCAAAGAGGACAGTCCTAAACATGATTTGTGTACTAGTCTAGATAGAGGTTAAGCATCCTAGTAAGCACTGTTTCCCATCTCAGGCTCTGAACCGCTTCCCACCCCTTAATACTGTAGAAGAAAAGTCAAGTCTCTTTCTCACCTTTTCATTTAAATAAGGAGTAGAAAATATGTCATCAATAGGTAAAGAGTTTTGCATGCTTTGAGGATGAGGGCAATGTATAGACACTCATAGCCAGGGTTGTTTCCTTCCACTTCTCCATCAAACCGTTTACATTTCTCTCAACAAATCAGGAAAAATATCACACCTTCAAATAATCAGAGTAGGTCCCTTATTTACACACAAAGATGGCACCTCCTGGCACTTCTGATACAATTTACAATATAGATCTTTAGGTAACACACTTGTCAATTTGATTTCTCCAGCTAAGAAACCAGAGGAGATCCTTAGAAGCACCTGACCTTTCTACTACTTGCCTAAATAGAAAACTCAACTGCTATGAGATTCACAAGCTGCTCATCCTAATTGAGTGTTCTTCTGCCAAGCTGTTAACCACATGAAGCAGCCTGTGACCCAGCTGAAGAGAGCCCACAGACACACCACATCCCTCCAATGATTTCAGCAATTACTCTTCTGTGGTTTGGACACAGATGTCTCTTTTCCATTGCCATTTATAGGAGTAGAAAGCAGCTAAAAAGGCTCTTATGAGTTGGAGTCAGGATTCCTGGTTTATTCTCTGGCCTGTGGACCACATGATCTATATATATATTAAAAAAACAAACAAACAAACAACAAAAAAAATAAAGTTATTTTCTGTCCTGATTTTTTGATGGTTTTAGATGCTGGCCTTGACCTATGCTGTAGTGTTTAAGGTCTCAAACACGCTGAGTCTTTTCAGATCACATTGAAGTTAATGAGATTTCAAAATATCTCAAAAGTATAGATCCTTTTTAACTCACCTGGACTATCAAAAAAAAACAAAAAGTTATCAAAATTCAGACTTTATTTTATATATGTATATATATGCATATACACATTGATGTGATCTTAAAATCATTTGCGTCTTGAGCAAAACTCAGGAAAGATTTCCTTCCTCAGTTATGGCATGGTGTATCTGAGCTGATTCATATTCCAGAATCAATGCTCAAGTAGAAAATGCTAGAGGCCATAAAGGGCTTTATCAATTTGCTTACTTTCTCAAGAGTCAAGGGTCCATGCACAGCCACACTTCTGGGACCATGCAGTCCCTGCTGCCAGGGGACCCAGCTGTCTGAATCCAGTAAGAGGCTGCTGAAAGCCTCTCTGCAAAGTGAGAAAGCTGTTTTTATGCTGACACTGGATTAGTCTGAGATGAACCGCTGAGCACAACGCGGCAGAGGATAAAGCTTTTACGTCTGCAGCTGTAGATTAGGCCTGGCAGGATAGTGAAAATCAGGGAAAAGAAACGGACATACAACAGAAGAGGTGTGCCTAGAGGCCCATGCCTCCTGCAGAACACTTGGTCTGCCCAGCAGCCAAACACCACAGGAGGTGACACTGCAGATGCTGCCCAGGTAAGAGAAGTACTGGCTGCATGAAGGTATGTCTTGCGTGCATGTCCAGCAGTAAAACTATCAACAATAAGGCACTAAAAAAAAAAAAAAAACCTACAACTTGTAGCCCAGGAAACATGTCCAAACTCTGTAGGAGGTGTAACTTTACTCATGGTGCATATGGAAAGGTGCCATTTCTGCATTGGCTGGCTTGACAACTTCCTCTCCCCAGTCATTAACATGAATGCCACTATGCATTTTTAGGCTGAATGGCTTCTTGGTGACTGAACCGTGCCTATTGCTAAGTCCCTCTTGATTCTTTTTGATCTTAGACACTCCAACAACTCAGTTTACTTACCTGTAAGTAATGCAGTCATTCTAAGCCCGTGCTAGTAAATCCTTCCTATCCTATCTGTAGCTTAGCAAGGGCCCTGATCCCCAAGGGGAACATAGAGATTTATAGGATTATGACATTCCAGTCTGATCAGCTTTATAAATTGAGTTCCTATAATAAAAATATATTCTCACTGTACATGAAGAGTCTCCACTGGCTTCATAACTGTATAGGTATGTATTTACCTATTTCATCTCAAGTATCCTTCAAGTATTACAGTGTCTATGCATGTGTGTGTGAAAACACAAACATATGAAAGCACACAGAGAGCCCTGCTATAATGCTGTATAATGCAGAGATGTGAAGGGCCCTCAAAAAAGAATGGAGAGAGAGAGAAAATGAAATAGAAATAAAAGGGCAACACTTCAGGTTTTTTGATGGTACACTGATAACTACCTTAAAGTAAGAGCCCATTATTTTGATAAGAGTTAGGACTCAGCAACCATGTAGCATCCTACCTCCTGATGGCATTCCTGTTATCTCACTGGCATGATATCAGGGATGCAGTCATAAACTATTTCCCATGTTTACTTTTCTGTTTCTTTGACTTGTTTCAAATATTTGACCCTTTCCCCTCCTGCCTTTTTACTTCAGCTCCTCCAATGTAGCTTCAGAGACACAAAGAAACAAACAAGATAAACAACAGTTGCTAGGCATTATGTGAACATTTTCATTTTTGACTCCCATCTGTTGTGCTCAGCTAGAACAGAAGTGGTGACTGTTGAACTCTGCGGAATACTGATGCGTGCATTCCCGTAAATGCAGAGGTTGAGGTGAAAATCATAACAGAAGGCCATGGGATATTGTGAGTGACTAGTAGCTAAGGACGTACTCATGATTCGTGTCTAAAAACAAATGATGATACATTAAAAGCTGCTCTCTCAAAGAAGACGAGTGTTCCCAATACAAAGACATTTAGACTTCTACTCAGATCCAAGATTCTTTGTCCATAAGCCAACCTAAGTTTTGTCAACACTTGTCATGCCCCAGAGATCAGCATATAGCATGGTACTTTATTATTATTGCTTTCCCCACCACCACCTTTTTTCCCCCCCTGAAAATACTGATTATATATGGCCTGTAAGCACCATGAAGTTAGTTCTGTATACATTTCTTATTAATTCCTAGACCATCCTAAACCCAAAAGCAGGAAGAACTGGTGTTTGCTTTTTCTGTTTCAGAAGGTGTTATCTCTGAACACACCCATGGCTGGCTTGCCTTCTTGCACATCCAGACATTTTTTGGGACTTCTCTTAAGGGATACATCGGTGCTGGGTAGTAATTTCAAATTATTTTCCATTTGAGGAGATGTTCTAAGTACCAGTATTCCCTAGACAGATCCTTCTGTCTTTACAGAGAGTGAAAGTTTAGAGCTGTAGTTTTTCCAGGGATAGCATGAATTCTCATGGCCATTCCCATCAACCCATCTCAATGAACACTGCCTTCATTTCCCATTCTATAACAGACAACCACAACTACTCAAATACATTTCAGATGGATTTCAATTTATTTTCCAGGTTGAGGTCTTAACTGATGCTGAAACATGATATTAGCTTTGGTGGAAGTACCTGTTGATCCAATGTAATATATCCAATGCTTTTTAAAATATGCCTGCCTCATCTTACAAAGTTTCTTTATTTCTCTTTCCTGTTTTTACCTTAATAATAGTATTTCAAATAATTCCCCATGCAGAATTGAATGCCATATATGCAGCCAGTTCTCTTATATTGTTTACCATAGTGATCTGCTTTGAAGGAAAGGCCCAAACCTGAAGTTTGTTCCATTTGTTCGTTTTAATTGAACTTTGATATTCCTCCCCCTTCCCCCCCAACTTCATAATTACAGGAGCTTTATAATTGATACTAGTTACAATTGCTTAAAAATACCAAGTTTTGCAATTGTCTGATGAGTTTGCAGAAAATCCACCATTCATATCAATTATAAAAAGAGCATATTACTATTGTCACATGGAAATAATATGAGAGCCTCCCAGAGAAAAATCATGTCCATAGCTTGTATACCAGACTACACAAAACACAGCTGCATTGTACAAACAGCAATTCATTCACACCCCTGGGAAAATCTGATCGCAAATAAAACTGTCACAACAGACCAAAATCTACATCTGAATGACATACATCCCAGAGAAACAAACAATAACAATGATCATCTCCATTATTATTAATAGGCATTGCCTGGCAAACTCTTTGCAAACTAAATTGAACATCTCTCTATTAGCCCACTCCTTCTCCAAATGGTCCTGACAAAATAATCCCCTCGACAATCCTAATGTGCATAAGGCATTGATGGAAGATACTGAATTATGAGCCTCTACATGCTGAACCAGCTGTCTGGAAAATGTATCTTGGGGACAGTAACAATTTGAAATGCACTGAGATCCTTTGTCATAGATTGCCTGCCTGCAGGATCATTCCACATGTCATATAGGACATAAAAGTGAAGCACGGGGGTGGGCAACCAAATGCCCAGTAGCTGAACCAGAGAGGGAGCAGAAAATCCTTTAGCCTAACTGCAGGGGTCAGTGGTAAGAAAATGGAAGGCTAGCTCTTTGTAGCTCAAATGCTTTTCTGATCAAGGGTAATGGAGGTGAATGCTTCTACTTTGGCACAGTAGATTTTGTCAGTGAGTCTTCATGAGGATGTGGAGAATTGTAATCCTAAATCAGGATCACTTAGTGTAAAAATAAGGCAGATCTACATATTAAAGTGCAATAAAGCACAAAAAAAAAAAAGGAACATAGAGAATCCAAAGATACCGTGTACTACCATGCTTGTAATAAAAGCTTCTCAATCAGGAAATTGAAGAAACAAAGAAAATTCTAGTTTGAAGGTTAAAATGGAAACAGTATCAAAAAATAAGGATCCTAAAAATCTCTTTAAAAGTGACAGCAATAAATTTGCAGGTTTGGAGCAAAGCCAGTGTATGAACTACACAAATCTGTGCAGGGATTTGGAGATTAATACCAAAAGTAAGGTTGAACAGGACAGGGGGAATGCCATGAGCTAGCACTAGGTAGGCATGATTGTGACCATGCAATGAACAATGGGCAAGGGTGGAACACTCAGGAGAGACAATCATGGCTAGAAAGTAGGAAACGAGACCAGGGACACAGGCTATATGGACAAAGACATCAGGTGGGATTCCCCTCCCTACTGCTGAGACTCCTCAGAGGCCAGCCCTGCGATCTGGAGTAACAAGGGGCTCCACCTCCCAGAAACCTGATTGCAGTCAAACCACTCATGGTTGTTTGATTGCCAAGACCGAGCTGTTTGAAAATGAAGGCAATCACATCCTGACTTTCCAAACTACTAAGTATGATAGCACCATAGTGGCACTTCATGATGCAAATAAAAAGCCCAAGGTTTGGATTAATCAGCTTTCAGTCCATCTGTAATTTGATGAGATTATGACTGGGAAGGTCTCAACTTCAAAATGTGTGGGTGGTCTCTTCATGTAAGCATGCAAACCTCAGACTTTTGTCCCAGAATCTTGGGAAAACAAAATGCAAATAAGAATCCTACAAAAACAAAAAAGGCTTCTTAATGTTTTTTAGAACTTTCTTTTTACTCGGATTGTGAATGTTCCAAGTACTTCATTTCTTCCTAATATTGCATTAAAATCCAGAATCACAACTAAATGAACAAGTACTATTTTTGTTGTTGTTGTTTAAATCACATCAAATAAGCATGTCAATAAAATGTCTGAGTTTGTATTTAAATTCTCAGAAAGTTGGTGAGCATTTCAGTCTGGGTCTCTAGTTTATATGCATCTCTAAATTTCAGAGGAATTGCTTGGCAGTAATTTGACTCAGTGAACTCTAATTGCAATGAATCCACTGCACAACGTGTTTTGGATGCTTTGAATATTACCCTTTAACTTTCAAAATACTAGTGTAAACATATTTCAAAGCAGAAGAGAGCAGGCTCTGTACATAGATTCCTGAACACTAACAACAACATTGCAGAAGAATCTAAAAACACTCTGGTGTGGCATAAAATCTGAATTTCTACTTTGGGGCAGAGAAACACAGCCTTCCCTTTCTGCTGTCTCATCAGTCAGTCCCTTGCAACAAAATTGGTTCTAACAATGTAAAATATCAAAATCCATGCAAGTGGAAACAATGTTATCTAGATTTATACTCTGGAGTAATGTCTTAATTTCAAGTAATTTTAAAAAGCTTTTCTTTTAAAACAGATGTTTCAGCAGCTTCTTGGATCTCAGTCTTTACATGTTCATATCATGTCAAAATTAGCTATCATTGTCAAAAGCACTGTAAAGAAAGTGCATAAATGTTCAGCTGTAAGATGGGAATGGTCTCGGTCAGTGCTCATGAAACATTACTTAACACCTAAATGGTGTTTTTAATTACATCCTTCTCAACAAAAGAAGGAAATCAGATTTATCAGTGCCTTTTTTTTCCCCATAATCTGTTCTTTTTGTAGAAAAAGAAAGGGAAATAATGTCTTCAGCTATCCTTTTCTTGTGAAGATTTTGGTTAAGAACAAGCACCTAATGGTTTCATAAAAAATAACATATGGCCAATATCTTTTTCTCTGCCATTTTTTTACCTGTTAGTACTACCATGGCTCTTCAGGCAGCAAAAGTCCTCCCTTATGAGCTGCATTCACCACCTGGCTCCTCTGCCCTTTGACAAGGACATCAGTGATGAGCTATAACCTGTCCACAAGATGAAGGACTGGTACTTGGAAGATGAGTCTCTCAGGGGGTGTTAAGAGCACAGAGGAGTTTGGCAACATGAACAACCTAAGCATCTCTCAAGCATATCTGAAGAAGCACCAGAGGAAGAATTCAGAATTAAAACATTTGGTTTTCAGATGCAGCTCTTCAGATGATACTTCGCATGTTTGCTTTTTGAGGTGGAAATGATTTTATATTTTATGAGAGGAGAAAAAATCCTACCCTTTTCTAACAAGATCTCATTCTTTTGCTTGCTCAGGGAAAATTGAAATGCAAGCGAGGGTAATGTGCCTGAGTCAGTGTGCTCATCCTGAGTCAGTGTCAGAGTAGAAAGGGAGGTTGTGAGCCTGACTGCTGGTGAAGTGCTGCAATAAGAGCCCTAATGAAGATACAGACTGAATAACAAATGGTGATTTATGGGGGTGTAACTTATTTCTCCTGCTGAACTGGAATGAAGTATACTTCATTTTTACTTTGGTAATAACTATATTCATCTATATTCATGCTATGGTTCTCTACTAGTTTAATGATATCAGTAGAGGGTAAAAAAAAAAAAAAAAAAAAAAAAAAAAACACCTTCCTGGTGTTGACAAGACCTAATCAATATATGTAAGGTAAAATTTCAACAGAAAACTGGAACAATTTGTTATGCTGAAAATAATGGTAATTTATACAGATAGTCCACTCCCTCTTTTTCTTCTATTTTTCCCATTGGCCTCACCCCAGACAATAAGTTCAACTGAGGTTGCATCAATGTTTTACTGACAAAACTGAGTTTAAGTCTAACATCAAATTCACCTAGAATTTGTTTGCAGTTTTAAAGAAAGTAAAACAAAAATAATGATAGACTACGGTTGGAATGTGCTTGAAATCATGTTTTCTCTCTCTTTACCTTAACATGAGTGTCACTCTAAATTCAGACAGTTTGGCACTAACTTGTACACATGAGTAAAATAAATTTTCCATGGGATAGCATGAGAATGGAGTTGTACAGTGTCACAAGATGGTGGTCTCCTCTACAAAAGGAGAGAGAACACGGCTGGATCATTTTCAAAGATGCCTGAATAGCCCTAAGAGGTACCAACATTTATGTGGCAGCATCAGGCACAAGTAATGGCTGCCAGAGCCTGAGTGTTGAATGACAACCACTGCAAGGAGGTACAGCACTGCTGGCAGCATTACGCTTTAGAGGCAACAGTAATTCAAATTGCACAGTGGCTGCTCTTGTGGAACCTAATGGTCCCATGGTACTACTGTATAACCATGGTGCCTTGGCCAACATCTCCCTTGTCAATAAAATGGCTTTTACACATCCCCAGCTGCATATGAACTACTGTAGAGTACATCAGAAGAGTTGCTTTTTTGCATAGTCCCTGCGGGACTCTGCTTTCTCTTACCCCATTTCAAAGCAATAGCAGTCTCAGAGAAGCTGACAGACCCACAAGAGACAAAGCTGGTGTAAGCTGCAACAAGCTGAGCCCTCATTCTTTCCTCCCCTCCTACAGAGCTTGCCAATTTTAAAAGGACTTTGGGAGATGCTTTCTGCAAGAAGGACATGGACTGAAAACCTAATCATTCTTGAATTTAGCCTATTGCACACTCTATTGTTGAATGTCAAGGACATCCTTCATGGGATGCATACCCCTTTATAACAGCTTAAATGAGGTAAAAATAATAAATCAATAAATAAATGTAAGACTTTAGAAAGACCTAACAGCCTAGGCTCAAAACCTCAGGTCCTGCACGGAGGATAGCACATCTTTTGTGCCACTTGGCAGCTCCCGTAGATGGAAAACTATTACTACCACTGCTAACTTTGCCACTTAGCAGCATTTGTTGTCCTTGAGCAAGATTTCAAAGCTATATTTCCAGTCCAGAATTCTACATGGTGTTATATCTATTTGGTATATTTAGTACAGTGCTAGAAATATGACCAGATTGGTTAAGAGCAGTACAAATCAATTGGTTGATTTACCTAGCTTAACTGCCTCCTGACATTTGGCAGAACAAGTGTAAACATGGTGGACAGCATGGGAGAAAACAAAGGATCCTTTTAAATCAAGGAAAAGCCTGCCAGCTGAATACTGCAGTAAAACCAAATAATTTATATATCTAATGGCTCCCAGAGCCCTTCTCTTCTTTAGGTGGGTTGTATTTACTGGCCTCTGTTATGTAGTTCAGGTTCAAAAACATTCCACAAAGGCTTGTCTTACCTGATAAATCTCCTTGAGAAAAGCCAAATATCTTTCACTGAGTAATTTAAAATACATTATGTGGGTTATTCATTGCTAACGCAGGAGTGTAAACTCAGTTTAGGGTTGTTTACCTGTACATAGCAGCAATCATTTTGTTGTGCAGCTTGGACAAAGATTTTCCTCCATGGTTTCTTTAGGGAACAGGAAACATCTACTCCACATCAGCATTCACTTTTTGAGCAAAGCTCATCACATTGCAAGTGTGAACCACCTTAATAGGGAAAATACTTGGGTACTGTTGTCAAGAACAGTACTTTTTGGTCTGCTTACTGCATCACAGAGGTGCAAATCTTGGACAATGGCAAGAAAAAATCATTTCTGGATGGGGTCATAAATAAACCATATTCCTAAAATTGAGTATTACCAACAATCAGTTTAATTCTGGCACCCCCCAACAAAAGCATTGACTTATTGTCATTACTGGTAGCCTACTCATCAAGGGATCTATAATAAATACCATCATTGTCATTCCTATTTCTATCACAGTTATCAACGCCACACTCTGTACATTTACACTGTACATTGTGTAAAGGATGACAACAGCAGTGCCCATATTGTCAGACAAATGCTATTCTATTCTCATAGCTAAATCCACCCAGGAGTCACACTGCTATCTCAGTACTTCAAGCCTGCTCTTCAAGCCTGTGCACTGAAGCTTGCTGGAGGCAGAGAGCCTGGAGAAATATAGCATCATGCTCGTGTACTTAGGCAGCCCAGGCAGGAAGAATATAAACTGATCCAAGTCATCTCTAGCCCAATCTAATGGATTTTTATTTTTTATTTTTTAAGTTCTAGGAACAAGAATAATGAGCTGTAATAGGGACGAAAACTCCCAAGGCGGCTGGCCCTACATGTTACTGAATGCCAGCTTTCTCGCTCACTCCTCCTCTTTGCAGTCTTGGTGCACTGAATGTGTTTGCCACCAGCATCTAAGCGAAAAAGACTAGAGGAGGATTTTGCATACATGCGTGAAAGTGTTTGTCAAATTCACCGTACTTATCCTGTTGCTGTCAAATAAATTCTACGAGGATTCAATTTGGACAACTGAAAAAATATGTGTCAGGGTGTTTTAGTTTGTTTGTTTGTTGGTTGGTTTTGTTTTGTTGTTGTTGTTTTAAAGCTAAGTAGTTTTCTGAGTAGTATGAATGTACCTAAAATCGGACAATCCATGTGATAAAAGCTTTAATCACAGAGACCAGTCATCCACAGTTGGATTTCAATTAAAATGTGTTATTTATACCTTTTAATTCCTTGCCTCCAGCCATATTCAGTGACTGCTTTATCACTGATGTAATAAAAGAAGGTGTACATGAAAAGGGACATGGATGAGAATAAGCTAGTTATTAACTAAGGGATTATTCATTGCATAATGCATCGCAATAGCCTCCATTAACTGAAGGTCACTCCTCCCACCTTTTCCAGTCCATTCCCCTTCATTTGTTTAAGTAACTGACAACTTACTAACACCTCATTTGTAAACACTGACAACCATATGGTGTTAAGGCTCCATCCTGCCCAGGGAACTTGTGGTAGTTGTCATTATTTGTGGGAAGCTGGCACCAGGGGCTTACAGCCAGGGATGAGGCCCCTATGATGGTGGGAATGAATGCATCTACTCCATTTCCCTCTCCAGACACTGACTGGGCGAGCCACCAGGGATGGAGGTTTTTGGATGAAGAGGGGTTAGGTGAAAAAGAGAAGTAAGAGTTCACAGGAATGCTGGAGAAGCCCAAAATTACAGCACTCAGCTTTCACATGATTTTTAGGGTATCACAGCCTGTATCTTTGCTCTGGATTAGCACTGATGCATCAACTTTTGATGGCTTCAAAGCGGGCTGAGTATTGCCACACTGGTCACAAAAACCTCCACCAGCTATTATGGAATTTCAAGAAGTCTGAAAAAAAATAGTCTTTACTGCAGGGGTGTGAATGTTAACCAAATTTGGATTATACCATGGGTTCACATTCCCTGCTCCACTGGAGAATCATAAAGTGTCAGATCCTGACTCAGGCACAGGACTGTCATCAGACTTCAAAATTCGGTTAATCTCTGCTCAAAGGTGGTGATATAATGTTGGGACTACAACTATAATGAAGGGAACTCTGATTTTTTACTCAAAACCCTCCAGCAGCTATTATGGAATTTCAAGAAGTCTGAAAGAAAAAGTCCGTACTTCAGGCATCTGAATATCAACCCAACGATAAAAAAAATCAGAAAAACAAGAAACATTACAATTCAGAACCCCAATGAAGATTTAGATTTATATATATAAGGTTAATTATAAGAGTTATTACAAGTCAATTACAAGAATTCTTGCAATGAACTGCACAAAAGCATAGACCTTAGAATATAGCGTGGTCAAATTGATTTTGGAAAAAGGCATGAAGCCAATACTTCTCACAGAATCACAGAGGTTGGAAGGGACCTCTGAAGATCAAGTACAACCCATCTGCCAAGCAAAAACTCCTAAAGCACATTGTACTGGGTGGCATCTAGGCAGGTTTTGAATACCTTTGGAGAAGGAGACTCCAAAACCTTTCTGGGCAACCTGTTCCAGTGCTCTGTCACCCTCACAGTAAAGAGGTGCTCTCTCATATTCAGATGGAAATTATTTTCTCTTTACCTCAAGCATAAAAATAGCTTGTACATACTAATCCATTCTCAAAATTGGGTATTTTTCATAACAAAAAACCCTCAAAGCTACCATGGTTTGAAACCCAACAGGGTAACAATCTCTGTGAAAACTGAATGTTGTCCCTATTTTGAATTTTACAAGGAAAAGCTCCAATCTAGTTTCAGTGTAGTATTTGGTGATATTCAGATCAACGTCTTATTTACATTGAAGCTCCTACTAGGAATTAATTATTGTGAAGAGTCTTTGGGATCAGTCTTGTATTCTCAATATTTGGTAACTTCTTTGAAAGCCCTGTCCCCAGCAGTTGTGATATGTAGTGTGTTGTATACCAAGAAAAGAGCACATTCTGAAATTCTTGGACAAGGAGATCATGCCATAACACCTTAAAGATTTATTATAGTCTTTTGTCTGTCTTGTAAACCATCATTCAGTATCCTTGAAGAAACATGAGGTTTGATTCATATGTCTCTCTGGTGGCCCCTAACCAACTATTTTAATATTGGAAAATTTGGTTTCATTCACACTTAAGAGTGAAATGACCTTGAAATGTCCTTGACCTTGAACTGGGTTTGTGCATCCCAGAGAACAGGACAGCAATTCACAGTGTAAATACAGCTTGGAATATGTGATTCAAGACAACTCTACATGGGAGCAAAACACATACTCCTGTCAGACAATTTTATCAACTAACACACAGAAATTTCAGGTTCCAATTCTCCTCTGCTTAACACTACCAGTGCAAATTAATGAATAAGGACTGTTGCCAAATCAACATCAGTGCATTTTAAATTTTGTTTTGCAGATTCATAAACGATGAGAAGGAAAAATGTGGAGAATTAAAGCCTGGTTCTATGCACTGATATGGTTAAGTAACTACTGACTACTAACCTGATTGTGTATGTACACTTTTATTCTTTTTCCTGTGATGAGATGCAAAGATATTTAATTGGCTCAGGCATGTTTTCCTTCCTGAGTCCACCACACAAACACAGTTAAAAACTTTCATAAATTCTGGAGACTTCAGAATGACAATTTAAAGGATTTATGTTTGCCTGCATTTTAATAAGACTGCTGATACTCACAGGTAATTTCCTATTTCTGAGCAGCTGTTGCAATAAGTCTATTTTTCATGAAAAAAAATGTCACTTTAAGATTACAAAATTCAGCTTTTGTTTGTCTAGTAATAAAACACTCTGTTCTTTGATGCATGTTTTTTGACCTCAGTGCCAGGGAAGCTCATGGAGCAGATTATCTTGAGAGTCATCACACAGAACTTGCAGGGCAAGCAGGCGATCAGGCCCAGTCAGCATGGGTTTATGAAAGGCAGGTCCTGCTTGACGAACCTGATCTCCTTCTATGACAAAGTGACACACTGGGTGGATGACGGAAAGGCTGTGGATGTGGTCTACCTTGACTTCAGCAAGGCTTTTGATACTGTTTCCCACAGCATTCTCCTCAAGAAACTGGCTGCTCTTGGCTTGGACTGGCACACGCTTTGTTGTGTTAGAAACTGGCTGGACAGCCGGGCCCAAAGAGTCGTGGTAAATGGAGTCAAATCCAGTTGGAGGCCAGTCACTAGTGGCGTCCCCCAGGGCTCGGTGCTGGGGCCGGTCCTCTTCAATATCTTCATTGGTGATCTGGATGAGGGCATTGAGTGCACCCTCAGTAAGTTTGCAGATGACACCAAGTTAGGTGCGTGTGTCGATCTGCTCGAGGGTAGGAAGGCTCTGCAGGAGGATCTGGATAGGCTGCACCGATGGGCTGAGGTCAACTGCATGAAGTTCAACAAGGCCAAGTGCCGGGTCCTCCACCTGGGGTGCAATAACCCCAAGCAGAGCTACAGGCTGGGAGATGAGTGGTTGGAGAGCTGCCAGGCAGAGAAGGACCTGGGAGTGCTGGTGGATAGTCGGCTGAATATGAGCCAGCAGTGTGCTCAGGTGGCCAAGAAGGCCAATGGCATCCTGGCTTGTATAAGAAACAGTGTGGCCAGCAGGGCTAGGGAGGTGATCGTCCCCCTGTACTCAGCTCTGGTGAGGCCGCACCTCGAATACTGTGTTCAGTTTTGGGCCCCTTGCTACAAGAAGGACATCGAGGTGCTTGAGCGAGTCCAGAGAAGGGCGATGAAACTGGTGAGGGGTCTGGAGAACAAGTCCTACGAGGAGCGGCTGAGGGAGCTGGGATTGTTCAGCCTGGAGAAAAGGAGGCTCAGGGATGACCTTATCACTCTCTACAGGTACCTCAAAGGAGGCTGTAGCGAGGTGGGGGTTGGTCTGTTCTCCCACGTGCCTGGTGACAGGACGAGGGGGAATGGGCTTAAGTTGCACCAGGGGAGTTTTAGGTTGGATGTTAGGAAGAACTTCTTTACCGAAAGGGTTGTTAGACATTGGAACGGGCTGCCCAGGGAAGTGGTGGAGTCACCATCCCTGGAAGTCTTTAAAAGACGTTTAGATGTAGAGCTTAGGGATATGGTTTAGTGGGGACTGTTAGTGTTAGGTCAGAGGTTGAACTCGATGATCTTGAGGTCTCTTCCAACCTAGAAATTCTGTGATAGATGAAACCTCATAAAATTAGCAATGATGGTGCTCTTTACCCTTTAATACAATATACACTTATCTTGGCATTAATCCTCACTGAAGCAACTTTAGCTAAAACAATAGGAGGGTACCAGAAGAAATATGCTATCCCTCCACCCTCCCCCACACCCCCCCCCCCCCCCCCCCCATCCCCATTTTCTGTGCATGATTTGTCCCTGAGTAGAGAAACTAAATCTCCTACATTCAACATAAAGGATATCTAAATTTTAGGGAGCAATAGGCAGGGAGTCTGGGGCTTTGAATCACCTTACAGGAAGAATTATCAGCAAGAAAGTCCCTGTTTGAATTCACTGTCTCATCACAACTCTACTGGTAGAAGCAGTTCTGCTAGGAGTCCCCTCAGTGGCCAGCTCTTGGAAAGGCAGCAGTGGCATTAATCATGGTGTAACTACAATAGGACTCCAGGCTAGTTTAGCTCATTACATAAATAAGCAGGTGGTGCTGTTTCCTCTTACTTTTCATGTAGCTCACCCTGTATACACTTGCAATTCCAGACCGCAGTATCTCTCTGCATTTACCCACCTTCTTCCCAGGTTACTACATGGTCTTCATGGGAATTTCCTCATTTGGACTTGGAACACTTATAACAGCCAGGAGAATATAATGTTTTGGCTCTCAACAAGGGACACTCCCTTTCTTTAAAAGCAAGATATTTCTGTGGGTTTCAGGATTCATATTGTGTTAGGACATCAGAACTAACTATATACAAATGTAAGCTTGAAAATGTGCTCAGTAACCTTCTACACAAGTTCCAGACTCCTCCTTGACACAATGTGCCATGGACATTCTTTCCTAATATGTCAGACTGTGCTGTGATAGCAGTTGCTGTCAACCACAGGTCTTGAAAATCCAAGTCAGCAGATGCTTCTCCAAATTAAATCTCTAAGACTTTGGAGATTCTCCAAACCAAATCTCTAGGAGTGGCATATTTTAGCAAACCAGCTTCCACCACATAAATTCCATATCTCTTTCCAGAGTCAAAGCCAAAACAGACATTTCAAAGGAGCTTTGGGCTTCTTAAATTAACTTTGACAATGGACTTGACAATAGCAAACAAGTGTCATTTTGAGAAGAACAAGCAGCAGAGCAGTATTCTTGGCTGGAATATGCCTGTCTACGTACCTGACAACTGCAGTTATAAATACAAGAAAGAAGGGGACAAGAGTTTGTGAAAAAGACTGTTTGTTCCTCATTTCATTTTTATTTTTCTTTGACAATCTATTTTCAAAAGGACTGGAATAAACACTAGTCCACCAAGGAAATCAGAAAGGATGATATAGCCCAGAGGGACTGCCTGTAGAGCTATGTATGGTTGCAGGCATAGAATACAGTGTTATTTTCATTATGAGAAGAAAATCTAGAGCAATATCAAAATGTTCGAGCATTAACACTTTATACCTTTTAGTTTACCTTATGGTTTAGAGGGATGGCCAATCCCATTCCTTATTATGAATGCACTGCACAATATTCATGCTGATTTTTCCACACTTATAAGTGGTAGAACACATTATTTTTGATGGACTATGTCTTTAATAGATGTAGAATAAATTATCTCAGTGAAAGATATGGGAGGAGGTAAAGGGAGGATTGGAGGGGGGGGAGGGGGTGGCAAACAGCTCAAGCTTCCTTCAGCTTAGGTCTGCTACTTACTTATTTCAGAAAACAGAAAAATATATCTTATATCAGAACGCACACCATGAGCAGTAGATCTGGTGGCCAGAAGTCTAGAATGGTGTTTTGTTTTGGCTTGCCCATACAAGTCAACAGTTTCACATAACTAGCTATTTCTACTTGGGATAGATCAGGCAAGAACTCCAACATGCTGAAACCACTTTGCCTAAGAACAGTGATTGTTTAAGTGAATTTCCCTCTCTACCTCTGGTTTTCAGGAGCACACGGGTACATGGAATTTTAAATTTTAACTTCTTTTTAATCATGCTGTTTTACTCTAAGAGAGCTTCCAAGAGGAAAAATAATATAATATAATATAATAATATAATATAACATGCAGAATCATTTTCCAAGGACACTAGACCTCCTATTCAATTTTTAACTGGTAAAATCCAGCTGATCATTGCATTTCACCACCCTATTATGTCTGTTTGCATCATATTTATAGGCTACAAGAGAAGGAAGAAGAGCTAAAAAAAATTGTTACTTTTTTTTTCCCTGTCATAGAACCATGTCAAACTTACCCCTCCATTTAACAAACTCTCCTAATGAAGTTCTTCATTTTTATATACTTAAACCTGATGAGAGAACTAGTTGAGATAAGGAAGACTAACACCTCTTCTCTTTCTTGGTCTTGCATGTACAAACCCCCCTCTCCTACATACCCACCCACCATCACATTATTACACATATTTCTCCTTATTAAAATATGAACTCATTATCAGACATGCCAGCCTGACCAAAGAAATGCTTAAGGTAAGGGGACACCACATGCACCATATGGTATGTCTCATTGAGGCAATTTCCAAGTGTACAGTACAGATTGTACAGTCGTCTTTATAGAGCTTAGCCAGAAGAACGCATTTCTTTTTATTTAACAGCAAATGCAATTGCTGCCTAGAAGAAACTGCTTCCTTGGCTTCAGAAACTAAAAACATTCCTGAAATCATTATGAGGTGAGATGAAAACAGGATTAAAGGAAAATAAGTGGCACATACTGCCAGGAGCAATTTCCAATAAAATTTGTACCGAGTGCCCCAGCAGGGAGGGAGGGAGGAGATAGCTGGGGGATGGGAGAAATCATGTTCTCCTTTTTAAAGTCTGCCTTACTCATTGATTTACAGACTTCTGTAAGCAGAAGCTGGGTAAAGCTGGTTGAATCCGTAAAGGCAGGACAGTCAGCTAGTCAGCTAGATTTGAATGTCAAAAGGAAAAGTCTGTGGATTTATGGATCTTCTGAAAACAGCTACAAGAGAACAGCCCTGTGCAATGGAGACTTTGTGACTAACTGACCTGAATACAATTAATCACCTGAGAAGGTGAGAGAAAAACAATTATCCCTCACTTCTGAAATGCTTGTGCATCTCTTGCATTAAAAATAAATAAATGAAGCTGAAGGCTATGTTGGACTCAAAGTTGCAAGAATTTCTTTCCAGGTACTGAATTGTCCTGACTACCACCACCAGCCGTCTCCACTGATAGCATCTCTAATTACTTCAGGATAGGTGAAATTATGCCTTACATTTTCCTCTTCATGAGGAGAGGGTGGGGAATTGATGTCTCTTACAGACTGATCAAATCACTACACCTTTATCAGGTACTCTAATGATGCCTTTATCAGGTACCTTTATCAGGTACTCCTATGTATGCCAGGATACTTCTGCTGGTAAGGTACAGATTCATATCCTTATGAAATTTTCGCTGACTCAAAGCTAAATGCTCACACTGAAATGCAAACTGATGCCCTTCCCCTCCCTGAATTAGACTGAGATTTTCTTTAATTCTGCTTCTGCAACTGGGTTATATTTCACCACTTCTGAAATCTAACCATAATTTGTAGTAAAGGGCTAGATCTTAGATCATCAGTCGTCTTAGATGGTCAAAGAGACCATCTTTCCAATAAGTGAGAATAAAGTACTTAATATGAGATTAGTCAGATTTAAACTTCTCTCACGTGATGTCAGCCAAAAAACCCTGAGTTAACACCTGACAAGAAAGTGAGAATTTCAGTTATTAAGAAGCCAGTACATGTGCAGTTTTCACATAAAATTGGGGGTGAATAGAATTTTATCAATTCAGTTCTCAGATATGTCATTTTTCTCTTATTTTGAGCACATTCCTACTCTGTCCTTCCTCTCCCAGACTGATTACTTTTTGTTTATAAATGTATTTACATTTTTTTAAAGAGATCTGATTCACATAGTAATCTGAGCATACAGAAAGTAGAAAATTTATTAAATGACAAAAGTCCCCCTTTTTATTTTTTTAACTTTCATTTGCTGAAGTGAGATTATTACAAGAGAAGGTAAATATCATGGGATACTTCAGGTGTAGACTAAGTGGTGCAGACGAAGTTTAGGGTTAGAATCACAGAAAAAAATAATAATAATAAAAAAATAATAATAATAAAAAAAAGACATGGAGAATCATCTAGGGAAGATTTAGTTTCAAGAATTTGTGACCTAATGGAAGATACAATAGCAGCTACTGCAACAAGGAAGACCAAAGTGTTTCTGCAGTGTGGGTGAGATGTACATTACAAATACTGGGAGAATGGAGTAAAAACAGCAGGTGGGATTGCTGCTCAGGATTAAATTATACTAGGCCTATATTCAGGCACAGCTATTATGGATGAAACCACTAGAGGCACTAAAAAGACCACAAGGAAAGAGGCCAGTGGTTGCCATCAGAGTTCTTTGCACAACTCATCCAATCTTTTATGCATGTCAGGCATTTTAGTGCTTCTTCCACCAGACATACATATGCATCTTAACAACAGAAACAAAATGCAAGGAAAACTTCTTCAATTTATACATGAAGCCTACTAACCTCTCTTGCTGATAGCAGTGATAGCTCATGATGTGAGGCCTTCTGAAACAACCTCTTCCAGTAGGCATCTCTGGAGGTACATTTTGAAACTGATCTGAAATGCTACGCAGAGCTTGGTGAAAGCTGTTTCTCTCTTTTCCTATTGGTATGAGTCAATTTCTATGCCTGCTAGAGAAGTTGTTCTTTTGATCAGACCGAATCAACAAAATTTACTTGAAGATAGTTTCCTCCAAAGGTTCCACACACAATTTAAACCTTGAAGCTCTCACCAGTGCTTGGTCATCTTCACAGTAAAAAATAAAAACATATTTCCTGATGTTCAAATGGTAACTACTGTGTTTCAGTCTGCGTCATTGACTCCTGTCCTGTCACTGGGCACCACTGAAAAGAATGATGGTGTTGATGTACAGGAAGCCAGCAGTGAATACTATCACCTTACCATTTAATTGATAAAAAACAGGAGGTGTGATTGATGTTAAGGCTACACTAAACAGAAGTTTGGAATTTTGTTCTCTGTCCCTTTCTATTTTCCAGTTTTCTCAAAGACAGGTGGTTTCAAGTAGCTGATGCCTAGTTCAATACTTACTAGCATGAGCATATCCATAACTTTTTTTTTTTCATGCACAGAAACACTGTACAATTGTATATATGACATATTTAAAACTATATCATTGGTTGTGGGCAACAGACATGAAGTCAGGAATAAAATCTGAATTAAAGGTAAAATTATTGATCCAGGCTACTTACATTTCCTTCAGAAAAATAACTCCAGTAATGTTTGTGGTCACATCTACATTAGACAGAGCAGCTGCACGGGCCTCTATGTCTACGCACACAACTGTAGCAACTCAAAGCAAAACATTCTATCATGCTTCTGGAACTCGAGTCTCTAATTCACTCTACTTTTCTTGCCAGCAATTGAAAAATAAATAATATTCCACCAACACCAGTCATGGGAGCTCTGAAGAAAAATAAATAAATAAATAAATAAATAAAGGTTGGGGACTGGAATCCATATAGAAGGAATACCCTAAAGAGGTCTAATCATGCTTCAGAGACTGTCTAAGGACAGGCATTTGATCTTTGACCCCCACGTTGAGTTCTCTGGAGGAATGCCAGTCTACCGTGTGTGGTGATAGACTGCACAATGTAGACACGTGCTCATTTGGGACTCAGCACAGCCCACTCCTTTAGCTAATGGTGACAATCATTCACTGTACAGTTCGTTTCAGACATGCTTGCAGCATTTGAAAGACAATTTTTCCTGAGACACCCACATGGAGGTGCTTTGAGGAGGTTCTCTAACAGGCCCCACAGAAACACAGCAGCAGAGCTACTGGTCAGAAGCATGGCAGTATGCAAAATCAAGAGGCTCCAAACCAAAAAGGAAAACCACATGTTGGAGTTGATCCTTAATACCCAGAGCCCAGCCTGCAGGTGCATGGCTGGCAGCCAGGCCCAGCCAACTCAGCAGCTGTGGCGAAGCATTGCCTGGGTGCTAATGTGATGAGAGGGCTACTGAGCCATCAACTGCTTCCTCAGGGACTAGGCCAAAACCAGCAGCACATCAGTAACAGCTCCCTGCAGAGTGCCAAAGCAGTCAGCACTAAATGCTGGGCAATTTTACCCCAAGGTTACCATGAGACAGTCCCTTCTTCTGTTAAGTCCAGTGCTGCTTGAACACTGTCAAGCAGCTGCTCTGCTCTGGGTTGGAGAGGCTCCCACAGTGCTCCAAAACCCACCTGTGCAGGGCCCCGGGGTCCTTCCTGCTGTCATCTTTTCCTCCTTGATGTTCAGACATTTGTGCTCGCTCCCGCAGGGGGGGAGGTTTTGTCATGGAGCCACCTGTGTCTCTTCCTGCACTCCTTGTGGAGTCTTCCCTTGTACTCTCAGGATGTGAAAGCTGCACTGTGCATGGGACAGGCAGCATTTGTGAAGTACATGCAAAACCCATATCTTTCCCACATAACATGGAGCTACTGTGCTGCTGTGCAGAGAGTTTTCTGTGTGTGGATGCAGGGGAGGAAGTGATTTGCTCCGTTGCACCCATAACTCAGAAATAGCGTGACTATATAAGTTGGGTAGAGTAATACCAACACACAGTGACAGATGAGGCTACCACAAGGCTTTAGAGGAATGCAGGGGGAGAATTTCACTTCCCTGGGGTTGAAAAGTAATGTCTATAACATGGATACATAACTCCAGCTAAGGAAATAAAAAACATAAGGCACAGAAATAAAAGAGAGCTCTAGAGAATCGAAATTGCTGTCTGCCAGAGACAAGGATGGTGACTGTGCAACTACCTCTTCACCAAAGCCACTCTTCCAGGCTCAGTTTTCCAGGCTCCTAAACACAGGTAAAACATCATGAAGAGTCACAAACTGCTTTGTTGCCCCCCAGGCGTTGGCTTCTCTGGCAAGTACAAGCTTGCTATGTCTAGTGCTATGCTATGTTTAGTGCTATACCTAAGGCCAGCACTGATTTCCTGCTAGCCAACACAGCAACCCACAGCACAAAGTATAGTACATGGACATAAGGAGGTTCCATGTTTCCGAGCAAAGGAACCTAGCATTGCTGTCAGTTCTTTGCAAGATACTAACAAACAAACACCACCACAGAAACAAACAAACAAACAAACAAACAAACAAAAACTGCCAGTCCAGTTATAACGTTATATTTGTAAGCATATTCCTACCGACAGGTAGTCCACATTGAAATGTGCCAATGTATTCACTTGCTTCATCACGCTCAGCCAGAAGTGACATGATGCAGATAATCACAGCAAAACAGGACCATTAAAAACAAGCACATCCATCTGTCAAATAACAATAAAAGCCCTAGTCGCTGAAATTTTGTGCAGCATTTGCTTTAGTTAATAGCAAAATGGTTTTCCAAGACAAGATCAGAGCAAGAAACATTTTTAAGTGTTTTTTTTTTTTTTTTTTTTTTTTTTTTTTCCCTCCCTCCAGACAGGTTCTAGGCAGCCAAAATTAATTACCCCCAATATGACACCTTCACTTCTGCAAACACCTTCCAGCTAATTAGGGTAAAATGTGTGCTTTGTAGCACTCAGAAAAAAATGATTCTAGCTCATTTTCTCATCCATTTCCCTCTGCTCATCAGGCAAGAGAGATGAGCCAAGGATTCCATGATGTCTGTTAGTGACTGGGCTAAACAAACCCACAGAAGCATGGAAAATGTTTTAGATATTAGAGAAACAAGACACAAGAAGGCATCAAAAATAAATCCTTATGGTTCGTGGTGAACAAAAGTTTATGCAACAAAAATTCTTGTTTGTTCCAAATTCTTGTTTGTTCCAGCTAGTACTGCACTGCAGCAGAAAGCCACGTTGATATGGTTATGAGTCCAATGTAAACATTTATCTTATTTAAGGGCATATCTTTTCAGAACTGATCTACAGTGCTCTTCTACAAGAGAAATTTAGACTCCAGATTTATAAAATCTGAAACTCCTGATAGCATTAGTTTCATTTCTAGTTATGGAAAAAAAAAAAAAAAAAAAGATTGATTCTTGCTATAGTGACATGGAAATAACACTCAAATACCTATAGTATGAAAGCAGAGCTACAGCCAAGTAGATAATAGGTTATAGGTTTCTGTCTTTGATATTTTAACTTCCCTTCTGTTAATTCTTTTTTCCCCAAAGCATTCATGTGTGGAATGACAAATTTATCCTGAAAGACTTTTTAAGGTAGAGAGATTCCAACAAAATGACAAAAAGAAACAAACAAACAACAAACAAAAATAAAGAAGAAAGAGAAGGTGGAGGAGATAGTACTAAAATTAATCTTCCCCCCCCCCAAAAAAAAAAAAAAAATAATTCCTGGGTTCATTTAATTCTCTTTGCAAAGATGTTATTATTATTATTATTAATATTGATATTTTTTAAAATGGCAGCTGTCACTTCAAACAGATGATACAAAAACTTTTTTCTCTAACATCTCACATGGTACATGGACAGCTGAAAGCTCTGTATGCCATCCAGATGAGCTAAATTTCCTCTAAATACCTCATGAGGATCTAGCTGCAAAGGCTGTTTTTTTTGGGGGGAGGGGTGGGGCGGGGAGAGATTAATCATAAAGCAGAGTAGGAGATACCAACCCTCATTCTGCTCAAAAATCATGGAAAGCAGAAAATAAGAGTACAAACTAGCAGGTAACCCAAGGGCTGTCATATATGAAGAACAGATCTGAACATGGGCTGTTGCATCTTAACTGAACACCCTAACCTGGTTATCCTGCCTTTCCCCATTGAATTGCCAGGTAGCAGTCTGAAACCACAGAACTTACTCTGCAGGGTGAAACAACTTTAAGCCCACTGCTAAAAACACTGCCCTAGCCCTTGGCTCTGATGGCCTCCTTGTAAGCTAATACAGTTTTTTCTTTCTGACAGAACACAGTCTTTGACCTGCAGTGAAGTCACACCATAGCGGTTTATCTAGCCGAAAAATCCTTTTCCCTTGACTCTGACTTGCTTCTGTAATCAGTGTTTACAACCTCAAGGAAATCTGTGTAACAGAAACACCTCAGAAAACACTTATCAACTCCTTGCCTTCTGAACACAAGATGAGGGGACAATATACACTTTAACTCAAATTATCTGTTCTAGTTAGATTCAGGAATTGCTGTCAGCAAGTAGGATACCTGCTGGGACTCAGGGAAAGGAAATATTTATCCAACCTTTGTTAAGCCATAATTGAAGGTTTAGGAATGATGCTTACAGTAAGAATGAGAACATTTTGTCTGTCTTCCTAGCCTGTACTCCTTTTTCTGTTCATTTGTGAAACAAAACCAATCTGTTGAATGACTTACCAAGCTAAAACAATGTATCATTAGCAAATCAAGAGAGAATGATCTACCTTAAAATAATAATAATAATAAATAATAAAATTAAATATATATATATTTTAGATTTCCACCAGTAAACAGATTTTGAACTCTCAAAATATCTCGATCAGATATTTCATGTTACAATCTGATTGAGGAAACCTCCAACCATTTCACTTTGTTGGCTTACAATGACCATTTGTCCCTTCCACCAAAAGATATGTTGGATTTCTCCACCCTCTCTTAAATTGTCAACCTTGTTGAACTGAATGAGATTCACTTCTAATAGGAGTAAATACTGAATTACAGAGAAACAGACAAACAACAACAAAAACAACAACTAGGCACATCACAGTTAATGCCACAACAAAATAAGTTGACTAAAACACCACCAGAGTACAGGGTGTCTTTCAGATACAATAAATCAGGACTCGTAAGTGAAAGTGATTACATTTGCAATACAGTTTAGAAGATTGCTTTGCACCATAATTTGAGAATTTTTACTGCTAGCTTGGTTTACTGTTTGGTTGTCAATCCTATTTAAATAATACTGGAAGGATCGCTGCAAACCTCAGAAGCACAAAGAGCACCAGAACAAGTCACCTTGGAGTCTAGGAAGGCTCCAAAATTCAGGTTATGTGGCAGCCACCTCTGGAAGCCTATTCCATTAGCACCATGATGAAAGACCTTTTCTTTGTCAGCCTACTAAATCCTGGGGGTTTATTAGGATAGTGTAAGGTTAACCAGTAACTAAATATCACACTTAATTACCAAGGCTGAGTTTACTGAATTTCAGGAGCTCTGTAACAGATAAGTCCTGGAATGCATCATTATTGAAGTTTGAGGTCTAAGTTGAAATCCTAACCAAGCAAGTTTATTGCATAAAATGAAAACATCAATCAATCAATCTCAGTTGGATAATTTGCAACAGATGCTTCATACTAATCCTCTGCTATGGGTGGCATCCTCAGCATATGCTCTAAGAAAATAGGAGAGGTGGGGAAAAAAACACATGGATTTATATTGTGTTTTGATAAGTCAAAGGAAAAATGTATTCACTTTACAGCAAAAGAAACAAAAAACATGTATGTGCAAGGATCTGGTCTCTTTTGTCTTAGGTTAATCTGTTAGAAATAAGATCTTTTCATAAAACAAAACAAAACAAAACAAAACAAAACAAAAACTAACAGACCAAATATCTCCTTCTGTACATTGTCTGTGGGAATAACAGTGATACCAACAACAGAAAGCTTACCAAAAAAAAAAAAAAAAAAAAAAGTTAAGCGAAGAATTCTCTAAATTAGCATTTATAGAGCTCAGGGAACACGATCAAATAAAGAAGGGTAGCATCATACCACAGATGGATGTAATATCAAATACACTGTGTCTTTGAGGGCAAGTTAGTCACTGTTTATTTCTTCGTCCCTGTTACTGAAACTGTGCTAGGGACAAATTGTCTCACAATGAAAAAAATCAAGCAATTTTTAAGGGGAAATGGCCCTAGTAGACAGCTATACAGCATCGCACCTACATGTAAAGATTTGAGAAGCAATTAACATTAAATTTTTATGCAAGTGAAGCAAGAGGGGCAAAGACAAGTAAGGATGCACAGTTAAGATAAAGGTGAACTTTTATACACCCAGTAACTATTATGTTTTCCATCCATAAGGACAGCTGAGTCCTGTGGTGGTTTTGACATCATCGAGGTCCATAATATAGCTCATTCACATATGAGTTAATCATCTTGAGACCTTTGTGGTTTAATAGAAAGACCTAGGCTGTTCTAGGACAAATCATCAGGCTTCTTACATATATCTATCTTAGTAGGTGCTTCATCTACTTTAGCTGAGCTGAACCACAACATGAAAGAGTTTCTTCTCACTAATCCTGAAGAATCACTAGTATAAAGCCTTAATACAGGAATATAACCCTTCCACACTTCTGCTGTAGCTTTAGGGAAAAGCTCCAATTAGTATTCCTGTTGTCATGTTAAGGTGTAACTTGCTTGGAGCTACACATGCCTGGTCCATCTGGAGTAAACAAGCAAAGAGCTTAGACCCATGCTGAGACACAGCTTTGGTTTTCTGTAATCTCAGATGAAGGTTATTCGTAAAGGTATACCTATGAACAAGCACTAAGAATGGCAAGTATGACCAAACATGCAAATTGGCTCACATCCACAACAGATAACATTGATTTAAGCTAGAAATATTTTCACTGATATCAGTGAGAACACAATTTGTTCAACAGTGAGAGTGCCAGGAAAAATCCCACAACCAAGGTGCTCTTTCCAAAATAATTAAAAAAGTTATTAAGAGCCAGCTACCAAAGACCTGAGGCATTTACATAGAAGATGAATTTTCAAAGTTCTTTTGTACTCAGAAGACTTATTGTAGGACAGACAGACAGACAGAAAAAATGAAAGAGCTTAGCCCCATCTGCATTCAGTTTGCTAAGCACATTTGAAAAAAAAAAAAAAAAAAAAAAAAAAAAAAAATAAGTGACCTTAAATGATTATCTCTGACAGGCTCAAAATGTGTTTTTTGAGGGAAACGTGCTTTTTGTCATGTTGGTGAGAAAAGGAAGGGGGAAGAAAAACATAATCATAGTCATTTGAAACTGGGTGTCTAGTTTGCCAAAATGTGCCTGAATATTCTTCCCTGTTATTACTGTATTTCAGGCTGCTGGTTATACTTATGCCAGATAGAGGCATCAAAGGGTGATTTTTGTCTTTGTAGAATCTGTAAGAGGGAGACCAGAATTTTTAATATACATATATATATATATTTAATATGTATGACTCATCATCTCTCCTTCTGAGTTATGAAAGACCTCACAGCTTGATTCAAATTTGAGAGGAAGATGGGAAGAAAAAAGTTTACTTTGTGGCCATAGAAATGTCTGTTTTCCAAATTCTTTATGGGGTATCAGCAACTTATGAGGATATATATGATAAGACTTAAACAACTAAGCATTTTAACAGGGATTCTCAGGAGCTTTTACAGGCTTTGAACCTTTAAAAAATTCTAAGAACTAGTATTCATACTAATTATAAAACAGAAGCAATGTATTAGTTAAAAGGAGCAGATGTAAATATCTATGTTTTAATTTTGAATGACTTTTCTGGTTGATAATTCGTTTAGTCAAGTCTTTTAAAAGAACAGGCCAAATTAAATAAGCCTGTCTATCATCTTCTCATTTATTTCTTAGAGAAATCCTGTCTCATAGGAAAGAATGAAAGCACTGAATAATAATAATAATAATAATCTTTCTCCAACTTCTATGTTGCTGGCTTTTATTTTGTCTTTCTTGCTTGGTCATCAGGGTTAGACAAGTCAGTTTCTAAAATAGCCATAGTATAACTGTATAGGGAACATGGATAGTAAGGATTCAGGTTGCTAATTTCTGCTTTTGCTGTGAGATTCAAAATAGGATTTTTTTATTTTTATTTTTTAAAGTTGCTAGTTCCTGAAGTCATAATGGTTAGCGTAGACTCACTCTTTTTCTTCTTTTTCCCACTCCCCCTTAGTTAAGATTTCCATCATATCTCAGCAATAAAGGAAGAATAATTTTAAACATGACCCACAACAGTCCAGAGATTGGAACAGAAAGGAACCTAAAAATATACATCTCTGCAAAAGGAAGATTACTCTATGTAAACTTAACTCATTTGATGTTCAGAAGTTTGACTGAAGATTTTTGATTGCTTTGGGATAACAAGACAATATTTCCTCCTGTTTCCTCACAAGCATCTTATAACACCCCTGCTCCTGCATCTACAAAGTAGATGGGGATTTGTTTGAAACTTTTCCCTACGTGAAACTGTGCAAAGAGGAATAGAGAAAACATACACCCATCTTTTTCCTCACAGATACGGGGGAGCAGGCTACACATACAGATACACATACACATACATCAGGCTACACATACAGAGCAGTACAGATGCTCCTTGCCTTAGCACCAGGGCAACTGCACCCCAGAGCCCACAGCAATTTGTAGCCATGCCAGAACAAAGTGTTTGAGATCTCTGTCTTGAGGACGAGTTGCAGTCCTTTTCTTGCTATACTGGTAATCAAGTTGCTCTTCCACATACACATATATATGCATTTACTTGTAGGTTTGTACATATACAAATTTCTCTGGAAAGTATCAACACAAAGGTTGGTGGCTTTTCTTTCAAGTTATGAATACTGTACAGATATGTTGCCTAACAGCCAAAAAGTAGAATTCAGATGAATTAAGCTACCTGGATTCGGGTGTCACAAAACAAGGCCAATAACATAATTCCTCCGAAGGCAGCTGTCTTTGCAAGGAAAAGTTTTTGGCCATGGATGGCATCATCTTAACAAATGGGATGGGATGATTTTGCTTAAACAGAAAGGGAGGGCAGATACTTTTAAAATTACAGCAGTAATTCTAAAACTGAAAGACAGTTTAAGTCTTCATCTTCCCTTGCAGCACATAATTGAGGCAATATCATTACCTCATTACCAGAGGATACTGCTGTAAGCCTTGGAAATGGCCTCTAAAGAGCCACTGACACTGCTTGAAGAGTTTTGAGAAAACACTGTATTTCAGGAAAAAATTAATTATTCATCACATTTTCTGACTAAAATGAAAGAGCCTTTGCATTTAAGTCATAGTCAGCACACAGCAAGAACTGCCTGAACGATAAAGCAGCAAAACGAGAGCTAAGAAAGCAACATGGACAAGTGAGCCTGATTATTGTATAATGCAGATGTGGCCCCAGGACTGGGACCCAAAAATACACAGATACATCATATACATATGTGTAGTGCCACTAATTCCTGTACCAACTGATGATTTGGGTCTCATTTGATAATACAGACACAGATTCTCTCTTCCTCCTCTCTAACCTCCTTCATACCATTTGTTTTCTTTCAGTCAGCTGTTGCAATTTCCAAATCTCTTTACCTGTTTCTAGTGACAAACTTGATACAAATCCATAGGCAATAAATAAATAAATAAATAAATAAAATTATTTTGATGCAAATTGCACTGCTCTTGTATTAACACAGAAGCAATACATATGAAGTTCATATCCTTCCACTAGCCCAACCCCAGGACAAATTTTTGGCTTTTTACATGAATGGATTTACAACAACTTGCAATTATTGAAGAGACAGTCCTCCCCCTTTCTGTCCTAGGTGTCTCCTGCTTCCCATGCTGTCCATCTGGAATACCTCCTCATGGCCAGGTGCAGTTATAAAATGATGCTTCTCAGCCCACTTAATTGTCCTCAAGTGACAGATGGGATTTGACTATAGCTGGTAAGCCATAAGCACATGAAACAGATGAGCAGTTAATTAGAAATGCTTGAATGCTCGTGTTTCTGTGCAAATATCTATAGAAACTAGATTAAAAAAAAAAAAAAAAAAAAAAAAAGATAGCCTTATCAAGCCAGTTCTACTCTCTCTCTCTACAAAAGAAAAAATGTGTTACATGGTACATTTTAAGAACATTTTTTTCCTAGTTACTTTTAAAATCCCAAGTGACAAATTTTTTCCATCAGTTCCCTTGGGAGACTACTCCACAGCCTAATGGATCTTGCTGTCAGGAAATCTTTTCTGTATGTTCAGCCTAAAGCTAGCTCTTGAAAAATTGAGCAGACAAACACTAGAGGGAAAAAAAAAAAAAAAAAAAGTCTGAAATGCTATAGAACAATTTCTAAATACAGATCTTAGCCTTCATGTTTCTTAGGACATATTAACAATCCTGCAAATAGCCACATTAGAAAAAGAAACAGTGATTTTTTCTCTTTTGGAACTTGTTTGGATTTATCCTGCCACACTGCCACACTGTATAAATATAAAGTTTCTGGTCATTAAGAAAATCATAATAATAAAGAGAGAGAGAGAGAGAGAGAGAAGGAGAGGAGAGAAGGAGAGGAGAGGAGAGGAGAGGAGAGGAGAGGAGAGGAGAGGAGAGAGATTGCAACATTAGAAATGAATGTGGTGATCCTAGGAAAAGGGGCAGTACAACCAGTCACTCTCATATTCCAGGTGAAAATCGAATGGTCAGTGTCTGTATAAGTATGCAGTCTTTTGACTCAACTTCCTTTACTTCACTAGTATTCAAAGCACACAGAAGAGGCTAGAGAACTTTGATGAAAGAATCCCCTTCTGGGGCCCAGCTACTTCATAAAATAACTCAGAATTTCCTTAGGCTTTCAGAGTAGCTCAACAACACCCCAAAACTGTTTAAATCTTAGCCGAAGGACATAAGTATTCAATGGAATTATTTAAAATAAAGACATTTTAGTATATTACTTCTACCATGCTTAATACAGTGTTTCCATTACTTTTTATATACACTTGCCAGTCTTCTGATATTCTTATGTACTGAATCTTGAGAAGTCTGTTTATAGCTCATAACTGAAGGATTTTAACAAAACAAGATGTGTCAGCCTCAAGAAACGAGCAAACTCCAGCTCCTGAGAACAGTTGCCTTTTTATCCATCCTTTTTAGCTTGGTTTGGATCCTTCCCTTTATTCTTTACTGTCCAAGAAATCTATCCCAAGAAGGATCAACCACAAGCATCTTACATGAAACACTAGACCAAGATTTTAGGAAGATTTGGGATGTTCAGAGAAAACGTCTCTGGAGATGCTAGTGAGTTACTCAGCCCGTATAAAATTTTAGTCAGTCAGAGAATAAATGCACAATAAATATCACATATTGAAACAGCACAGGCTATTGCTAAAATATCTGTCAATAGATCAGTTGTCTACCTGAAGGAGTTTGCCCTGCCATACTTACATCCTAACCTGTTAGAGGGTAGAGCCCTGTATGTAGGATCTCAGCTATCAGGAATCATAGCCTTCCAGTAAACCTCCATTCTGGCCATGCTAAGGCCCTCCTTCATCTATATATTCATGTTATCACTGCTAGCGTCTCAGGTCAACAGTTCTTCAAGAGAAAAAGCAAAATGTTTTTTTTTTTGTTTTTTTTTTTTTTTTTCCTCTCTTCATCTTAGAGACCTATAACGCAACTCAACCTTTTCTTTCCAAGAAGTAGGTAAAAGATTGCCTACACCAGCTACCAGAGTTCCACAGCAAACCTCCTGGCACTCCTACCTTAACAACCAAACACTGAAACAGTCAAGAAGCCCAGAATGGAGATAGAATAATTTTCACTTAACAAGGTGTGAAGCACTATAAAAGGTGTCTCAATTACTCCAGCCAGAGACTGTGATTATATCAGCATTGCTACCAAATCAGTGGTGCTAACAATTCAGTGAATTCTGCATTGAAGCTCTGTCTCAATATCCAGATAGAAGATCACTGTTTCTGCCCAGACTTGCAAGCAACAAGTAATTAACACCTCTTTGCACCCTGCTGAAACACAGACAGGGTACATACAGCTGTGGGCTCAGCCAAACACTGCATGATGCTGTGCCATGGGGACCGTAGAAATCAGAGTATCCTGAGTCAAATCAGATGTCTGAAATATGTCATTCCAGAGCTATATCCAGCATAGCATCTTGTCTGTACTAGTAGTCAATAAGAGAAAACAAAAAAACTTAAAAGCACAGCAAGAGTACAATGATAATTTCCCAGAATACTCTCTTTCTCTGCCTCTTAGCTGCTTGTGGTCTAGCTAACATTGTTAGCTAGAGATAATGTCTTTGCACATGAGAAAAAAAAAATAAAAAAATAAATAAATAAATAAAAGCCTTTCTTTCATTTACTTCTCCAGTTGATCTATAAATCAATGAAAACGTTTAGCGTCTCTGCATCCTAGAGGAAAAGGTTTCAAGCTTTTCACAATTCCAACAAATAAACGTATTTGTTCTGGACCTGTCACTTGCCAGTTTTACCTGTTGTCCTCTAAGGCTTGTATTGGAAGAGACAAGGAACAAAAGTATAATTCATAGTGTTTAGATATCTTTATCTTTTCATGTTAGAGTAAATCCCTTCCTGGTTGTGGAGTAAAAAGGCTATTCAATCATTTCTTGTGCAAAAACTGCTCCATACACACACTCCAGCTGCCCCTCTCTGCAGTTCGTTTTCCAGAACCAAACTATCATTGATAAGGGCTGCTGTGGACAAACAGGATATTGCACTGTTAGCTTTACTGCATGTTTACCACTAAAGGCAATAGCTGATTTACCATCACTGGACCACCATCTGCTGCACCAACAAAGCAGTACTACTTTGTACCAGGCAGAAATGCTCACACAACATTTTCCAGGGATGTCCAGTAGTTGTATACTGACTGCACACCCTTGAGGTTTATTTCCTGAACTGGGGGAGTACAGGAAGATATATCAGCAAATCAGATGATCGTGACATTAGTCAAAACCCCTTCCTTTTACCATTCTAGTTCAGTTATACAGAAAAGTAAATGAAATCATGAATGAATCATCACCTGAAAGATCTCAGACATTCATAAATCACCAGCTTATTGACAGCACAGGGAGTAAACTATCTATATTTAATGACTACTATTTTCTTACTTCTCTTGTGGACTACATGTGCTAATCACGATGATTGTCTTTGATTTATTGTCACATTTCACTGCTGCTGTAACCACACATTAACAGCCTTCCCATCAAGAAAAAACACGTTAACATGCTGCTGCTGACTACATGATGAGGGAAGTGAGAGTGAGACCTTAACAGTAACAGTTTTTCACAGGCAGTGCATCTTCATGCATTCACGACTGGATGTTAAGGGAGACAGAGTGTGCTTGAGTAATTAAAGGAATTATCAATTCAACTAACAGACATGGAGGTCTATGAGCGTGTTTGGGGTAACTGAGGTTAAGACAAGTTAAGACTGGATAGTAGTCTACAGAATGAGGGAAAAGTTTCTATTCAGCCAAATGATGCCAAATGTGAAATGACTGATTGAGAGTTGCACTGCAGAATCTTCTTGGGTTTGTTGGCATTTTTCTATTTGTTGTTTGCAAGTGCAGACTTAAAGGCAGTGCTATACAAAAAAAAAAAAAAAAAAAAAAAAAAAAAAAAAAAAAAAAAA
>CM021733.1:27770996-27788698 GCA_011075105.1 Heteronetta atricapilla
TTATAAAAAAAAAAAAAAAAAAAAAAAAAAAAAAAAAAAAAAAAGATCAAGGGAGACAAGAAACTTTTTGCTGGGTTTACACAAGTAATTAAAAATTTTGTAGAGGATGAATTTTAATACATTTTTTTTCTTCTCCTATATGAGCCATCTATAAGCACTTGAACTGTTTGTGTTTTTCTGAATGAGTAACCTTGCTAGTGATTTTGGGCCAGCTGAGCTTTCTGATTTTGCTAGGTTGACCATTTTCACTACCAGAGCCTAAGGTTATGTTTACCTGCACAGCAAGTACAGAGAGATGTGAAAACCTTGGGCTCTTCATCCAAAATCTGAAGGAATAAGTCAGCTATGAGCTGACATAAATTACACATTCCACAACTTCAGCTGAAATAAAAAGCCCCAAAAATTAAGAGGTCAGATAAATCTTAGGTGAGGCATAATAAATACACAAATGTTGCAAATGTTATATGAATTTATTCCATCATTGGAGTAAAATACCAATATCAGTAGAATTTCTTCTATGATGTATTTTTTAGGTCTGACAGTAATTCAGTCTGACAATTCACAGTAATAAGCAGAAAATATATGAAGAACTTTGGGTTTGACTGGATATATACTTGGAAGATTTTTAGTATCCCAAGATAGGTAGCTAAGTATAACTACTTCTGCATTCTTTGGATAATTCCAGATTCCGGTATATCCATTTCCCTCTCAAATAACTATTAAACAACTCCAGCAACAATAAACAGGAAGATAATGAAAACTATCTTTTTCAACTATGATAAAGCATGTAAGCAATTACACAAAAGGGTTTGGTGCCTTCTACGTCAGGTGATGTTTGGCATTTAAATATTGTTTTTTTGTAATAGTCTCGCTGAAATGAAAAGCCTAAATGAAGCTCACCAGTGGGCTTACCAGTAGCGGACACTACTGTAATTGCACAGTTCTGGGTTTGGACCTGGTTCCCATTTCACCACTTTGGCACTGCCTCACCACTGTATAAGCCTCACTGCACAGAAAGCCTGTTTAATGGTGTACTGGGTCTAGCTGGGATGGTAACTTTCCCTGCAGCAGCCCATACAGTGCTATGCTCTGCACTTGTAGCTAAAACAGCAGTGGTATCACACTGGTGTTGTGTCTGCTGCTGAGCAGTGCTGGCACAGCATCAGGACTTTCTCTAGCCCTCCTAGGGGGTGGGAAAAAAAGTGAGAAACATCACCAGGGCAGCTGACCCAAACCAACCAAAGGGATATTCCATACCATATGATGTCACACTCAGCAATAAAAGGTGGGAAAAGGAGGAAGAGGGGAGGGGTGGGCTCTCGTTGCGAAAACGTCTGTCCTCCTCTCCGAACACCGGCTACGTGCGTTGAGGCCCTGCTTCAAGGCGTGGTCAAGCATTGCTTATTTGTGGGAAGTAGAGAGTAATTTTTTCCCCTCTGCATTTCCACATAGCCTTTACTTGTTTTGTTATTCCCTTTCCCCCTTCCTCTTCCCCTTTTCCCTTTTCTCCCTTTAGTTGAATTGTTTAATTAATAATAATATTGTTAATAATAATAATATTGTTAATAGTTGTTTAATTAATATAATATTTCCTTGATAATATATTTCTCTCTTTGTTAAAATTATCCTTATCTCAACCCGTGAGTTGTTTTTTTTCCTTTACTTCTTCCCCTCCTCATCTGAGGAGAGGGAGTGAGAGAGCGGTTGTGGTGTTCAGTTGCCTAATACGGTCAAACCACCACAAATGGACAACCTGATCAACAGCTCTGCTGTTGATTTTACATTTGATCACAGATTAGTTTAATACAAAATCCATGCCTTTTTTTTTTTTCTCTTAAAAAATAGTAACAGTAACCCAATGCACATGGAAAGTGCCAACTATCAATTTATTCATATTTCTCAGAGTCCTTAATGGAAGATGCAGTAAAAGCATACTGAGATTTTACTGCAGTGTCAGCATACAGTCCCCCAAAGCTTTGCACTTTAGGAAGATTTTGACTTAAATCATCAGGAGCTCTTCTTTCCCCTTTCCAATGCTTGAGAGATGAGCCTCCTGTTAAGCATAATCGTTAACACATTTAAAAGTGGAATAGTTATAAATTTAATGTTAAATCATAAAATAACATGAACCATTCACCAGCCAAAAGCTTTTCTAACACAAACGGCACTGAACTGCTGCATGAGGCTGATCTACTCTACTGGAAACTTTCTCATTTGTTTAGCTGTCTTATCTTTCACCTTACAAAAACATTGGCAGTGAAGTCTTATGCCTGTCCTTTTCAGTTCCTTTCTGGTCAGTCATCCCCCCCAGCACCCTGTTGTATAGCTAGAATGCAGCGGTTAATTGTCTCCAGAGATGAGGAACTGTAATGGCCTATTTTGCCACAGCCCAAATCTCCGACTACAGTACCACGTATTCACTGCCATTTTACCTTCATACTAACAGCTCTGTGAACCTTCAAGCAAATCCAGTATTTTTATAGCCTATTTTATTTGGTGAAATAGTTGAACTATCTGCTCCCTTTATGAATAACCAGCCACAACAAAGAGACCTACCAGGGCAAGAAAACATGAAATGAGAAAGGAAGAAAGAGAAATTCTACAAAAAGAAATGGTACCATTCATATGCCTATCAGTGGTCCTAAAAATGTTAAGGGAGTCAAACTTTGTTATTAACTGAGAGACAAGTTTCACTTATTTAAATTAGACTAACTTGATTACAATTTAGAAAGGAGTGTTTATGCTCTTTAAAAACCACAAAAGCTTGTTTTCTGTAAAAGTAGGACAGAATGGCATGTTAAAGATCATCACAATTAAAAAGTTCATTTTTGTTTGTTTGTTTGTTTGTGGATAAAGTCCACAAACATTCAAGATGAAAAAATAAAATAAAATAAAATACAAAATAAAAAATATAAAATAAATTATGAATGTGTATCCTTTTTTTTTTTCAGGCACAAAACTATCCACTAATGAAAAAGCTGATTGGAAATTCTTCATCAGTTTCTATTAACCCGATCCATTAAGTCTTTTAACAGAATAGACTTGGGGAATCCCAGGCATATACTTTATCTGCCTATCCTTTATAAGAACATAATAAACATCAGTACACTTAGTCTTAAGACAGGTCTATGACATACATTACTATTATCTTCCATTGCAAAAGCAAAAGTGAAAAGCAAAGTTCGTGCCTATGACCAAGAACGGATCTAGCCATAGTATATGGCTAGTATATGAACATGCATACACAATATGTGTTTATAGACATATATATCATGATTTGGAAAAAAAAAAATAGAATTAAAAGGTATAGAAAGGATTTTTTTTCTTTCTTTCTGGGCTGATTTGTAATGTTTTATTCAAACAGGAAAAAATACTTTGTTTCAGTTGGACTCATTTAGCCTTTCCAAAAATATTTATTGATTCTGAAGTGGAAATATAATTGTGAATTAATTATCAGAGCATTTCATTTGATATTACCATTTCCATTTCAGAATTGACTTAACTTCTAATATATAAAAAGGGGAAATGTTCCTAAAATTATTCAAATTGTAATCTTGAAGGTTGTCCTCTTATATTCTTTGCAATGAAATGTGTGTTTTGGTAAGTTTTACTAAGTCCTGCATAAACTGTTTCTTGCAAAACTACTTTGACACTAAGGACAAAAACTTCATTATACAAGTGTTTCCTCCCTAAGTATTTAGTGTGGTTTTGTCCCAGAGTAAGTGAAGATATGTATATATAAATATATATGCCATAGGGACTAGTATTGCCATTGCTTTTCCTTTTGAGATTCCGGGATTTCCTGGGTATCAGTATTAAAATGCACTTACAATCTACATTCTAGTTTAATTAATTTTTTATGACTGTTAGAATTATTGCTTTCAAGAAAATTCATTATGATTTAATCCTTACTTTATTTATTTTTTACTTTATTTTTTATTTTACACCAATTGTTTCAGGCATATTTGGCAAACTATTGCCACACATTCCAGCCATGTTATTTTCCAGATTACTAATATTCATGGTTTGCTTAATCACTGTTCATAGTGTTTTCAGATTATTGGTCATCCAAATCATATATAGTACAGTTGCTGCTGCTTCTTTGAATGATTGAAACACTCAAAAACATGAACATTTAAATATCTCATTAGTCATACAAATCTCAGTAAAATTAATGGGAATCACTATAATTCAAGTGACCAATATCACTGAATGTCAGCCAAAGCCTAGCATGTCAACAGAAGTACAGACAGCCATCTTCCTCCTAAGTATCAATTTTCAAATGCCTCGAGGCAAGCTCAAATGTCCTTCCTTTATCTGAGATTAGCATGATTGTATCACTTGATGCCCCATAAGTATTCAGCAATATCTATTATTCTATTACAAAATTATCATAAAGGAACTATGTGTTGGCAAGGTAAATGGTTTTATCTTGTTCCTGATAAGATTATAGAAATAAAATAACAACAAATCAGAAGGGAAAAAAAAAAGGAAAAAATAAAAAAAAAAAAAGGAAAGAAAAGAATGAATAATAGAAGGACCCTAACATATGGTATTAAATACATTTACAAAAGCAAACATGAAATATTGTTTTGAAGCAAAGTGGATGACAATCCCATATTAATTCTTCCCAAATAGCTCTCAGATGATGTTTTGTTTAAATGTCAGAAAAGCTTCACAAATTCAATCAGGAGTGGATAGAAGAGAAACAGAGGTCCCTAACTGTTCTTTTATTCTTAAATGTTTTTGCCACCTGTAGCTTCAAACGTGGAATAATCAGCTCTTGGAATGAACAGAGCCTGGCTTACCTTCTCAAAATACCTTGACTGAAGAAACAGGCTTATGAAGACAGACCTGATTTGCTGCAGAACTGAAGTCTCAAGCTGCCATTTGCCTTTTACCAAAACTAACAAGACAAGACATATTTAAAAACAGCTGACTGCAGTGTTCATTTTTGTGCTCTATATACTTGTCAGTATGAGAGGAAGGGAATGATTGTGAGAACATGTGAGTGCAGCTACATCACACACTAAACTTGGGAGGGTTTTCATTTAGTTTTTCCCAAAAGATTATTGAGTTCCATAGTCAGAAAGATTTTTGAGGAAGAACTGCACTTAAAATACATACAGTAAGCACAATAAACTCATCAGAGTTCCAACATACACTAAAAGAAAAAGAAAAAAAAAAAAAAAAAAAAGAATTGAGTATAAATCTCTGGAGGTAATAGAGACAGCACAGCCTAACAGAAATCTAACTCTCAATTCTTTCTCCAGTGTCTGGCCAGATGATGGTGTGAGGACCATATATAATGTCTTGTCTGTGTAACATCTATCCCTAGTAGGTCTCAGTTTCAGTTAGGTCACTGCTTGATCTGCCTGTGATTTAACACTAACTACAGCAACGCAGAAGTAGCAGGATGTGTCAAATAAGAGACCAGATCAATGAGCCGTGCTGGAAAGAACTGCAGTAGCTGTTCCTAGGCCTGAGGGCATTATTTATTTTTTAAATATAAATCCTATAGTTGAGATAAGATGTCGTGTAGCTTTGATTTTTCCATTCTGTGGGAGGACACTAATGTAAGGTAGAAGTGACCAGTGCACAGAAATTTACCACATCCTACTTCAGATTTCTTGCAGGAGAATGAATTTCTTCCTTTTCATGGCATAATTTTAAACATAGGAAAGTTTCCTGACCCACAGATCCACAGGGTTGACACAGACCTTTGTTATATGATTCACAGAATTAAGCAGGTGAAAACTGTAAAAGAGGAAAACAAAATGGTAAGGTGGGCATGAACTGTAGCCATTTGATGTCCAGCAGAGAAGAGACAGGTCTCAGTCTGTCAGTTGCACTCTGGAAAAGATAACCTATGAAGGTCGGCATGTTACGTTTTAGAGGTTATCGCACATTAATTTGAAAGCTTGTTGCTATGTTCTATGAAGAGTTGAGGGGAGGAGTTATAACTATTAATGAGTGATTCATCTGCGCAGTGAGAAGAAACTGTATTTGATGCAAGGGAAAAAAAAAAAAAAAAAAGGAAACAAAAAAGAAAAAAAAGAAAAAAAAGAAAAAAAAAGCATTCTCATTCCAATCACTGATTCAGGGAGATGAAAGGAAGATGGAGAAAATAGAAATTAATGCACAAAAGCTCGAGTAAATTTTCCATGTTCATCAAAAGACTAAAACAGGTTAGATGTGACAAATAAAGCACTCCACAGTGGCTCAAGAAAGGATCATCTATGCACAGTGTGACTAAAGAGACATGTCATAAGCCCTTCTTTGCCTTAATCAGGCACTCTGACTGCAGCGAGAAGGGTAACACAAATATCTGAAGCAACACAGACATCTCCTTGGCTGTATCACTGATGATTCTTCTTTCCCTCTTCCCCTTCACCCTACCAAAATTTCTCCAGTCTTTCTTCAGACATGACCCTCTTTGCCCACAGTGCATTCCCTTTCAGGAATATTCACTGGGCTGTTCCTTATCTCCTCTGCTCTGACCCTCTGACAGTAACACCAGTTCTGTCCAGTTCACATGAAACTACTGACACTCGCCCCTAGATCTGCAGGGGAATGTCTTTTAATGAGACACCTGAAACTTCCTTTCTTCCCACTGGCTGGAGAAGCAACATGGTATGGTGCCAGGAGACCACAGACAAGTGAAAATTCACCTTCTGTTAGGCTCCTGGGTCACTATGTAATTGTGAAGCTCCTCAGTAACCTTCTCCCTCACCCTGAGAATGCATTCAAAATGCATTTGGGTAGCTGAAAACAAACGATGTGACTATGGTGACAAGGAGAGGTCACACTGTCAGTGCGAAGTGTACGTGAACTGAAGTGCACAGTATGTGAACGTTGCTTGGCCTGCTATATATTTGTATAAAACAGGATTAGGAAATACTTCTATATCTCACAGTGGTGTTTCTCAAGCAAATTGAGATTTTTCAGAGCTATCTGCAAGATATTTTAGCCTGTGAAAACCCATGGTCCTCTCCTCTTCATAAAAGTTTCTGGGATTTAAACATTGTTTTTCTAGCAAACATTTCCAGAGGAGATAAGTTATCTGACCTCATGACAGAGAGAAAGTGCAGTCAATAGTTTGGAGAGCAAGGAATCAATGTTGTACCCTTATTTGTACCCTTATTTAAAAACCAATATACAGTAAACATCTGCCAGTAACAGTAATAACATTCACTTACACTGGAGATAACTGATACAAAATGCCAACTAGCCATCAGTTTAGGAAACCAACAAAATAGTGTCAGTCCAGATAACTTACATTCTAACAATAATGCTTGGCTTTTTTTCATTTTTTAGCTCAGTACATTTTTTTCACATACAAACCAAGCAGTTCTTTCTAAGTATCACATGTATTTACCTAGGCACAGGAATATTCATAAAAGGAAGGAGATCAAATGACTACAGAAATGACTGGGAAGGTTTTGATTTTTATTTCTGAGGAGATAGACTCTTGTTGTTGGCCTCTTTCAAACCAGACTTCTGAGCAAGCCATGACAGGATTTTTTTTTCTCTTGACTTTTCCTTTTGCCATTTGACTGCTCATAGTTTTCATTCTGTACTGAAAGGGCAGATACATTTTTTAAGGCTGTTAACAGAAGGATCCAATATAAATTCTGGTACAGTCAGTTTTTCCTTTCTAGCGCATGTACAGGTGCTGCCCTTTCACTGATATCACAACCCACCTGTCCTGCCAGTGCAGCAGAGGATGAGACAAGTTTAAGACATCCTCTTTTCCTTTCCCATTTTAATTTTTATCTTTAGACAGCAACAAAAGAAGGATTACTCATTCTGACTGGCATATAGACCGAAGCTTTTCTGACGAGCTTAGACATGACTAGAGAATGGCTAGGGACAGTTTGCACCTGGTGCTGTTCTGAGCTCCCTTGTTCTTGAAGCTGTCAAAGCCAAATGCAACTCTAAAGGAAGAAGAGGATTTTTTTTTTTTTTTTTTTTTTTTTTTTTACTTTCTCTCCAGTATATGTATTACTTCCAACATAGTATGTGTCTGATCCCTGTAGTCCAGTGGGCTTGACCATATTGAGGTCTCTCAAAACCTGTTTTTCTCCCAGCAAAGTCAACTTGAACTTTACAGTCTTAACTGGACTGTTGTGGCTATTTGTCTCAGACCTGCACAGAGACTTTTGCTCAGCCCTGACCTGCCTTCTCTGGCTTCAGGGAAAAAGAGTCATACTGATAACTTTCTGCACCAGTGCCATACATGTGTTTTCCAGGGATTTTCAGTGCAACTTTAGCATTATTAAATTAGACAAGGTGTTTTCAACCATCATGTGCTTTCTATTGGTTTCATCCTTAATCCAGCTTTCTGTGCAGCTCAGCACCTACATTGGTACGCACTGGGATGCACCAGCTTTGCCTCTCACCTTCTGACCAACTAGGGTCCAGGGCCTTGGATTTACTGCTATTCCAGGGCCCTCTCCTTATCTCACCTCTTTTCATCACACCATGTTGATAGCAGAACATCTGCTGGAGGATTAGAGACCAGCTCTGTCCTGAGGAGCAACTAGCAAAAACATCCTAAATGCTCCCTTGTATTGCACGTACTATCACTGCAGATATCCTTTCATGACTACTCTTATTTAGCTAGCGTAATCTCTCAGCACATAAACTTTATGTATCTGGAGGACTGGTTTCAAGAGCAGTCACTCAGAGGCCTTGATACCCCAGAGCAAACATTGACAAGACACTCCTGGCACAATACCACTTGAGTGAGTAAATTGACTTCCAGGTAGGGGTTGGCAGGCAAAAGTTGTCTGGACTCATGAATGGGAATGAAAGTACTAATAATTGCCTTAGCCCAAACTGAGAGAAAAAAAAAATAAATACAAGCCTTTTGATAAACTAGGAATATTTAGTTTGACTGACATAATTATTTGTAATTTAGCAAAACGGGATTTGAACACAGCCTCTTTTAAGATCAGATTTTGTATGAATTGTTTTCTGTTTTGATACAAAATGCACAAACTAGAAAGAAATTATTCAATTTCTCTTCCATAAAAAGTAAGATGGGGTGTTCTGATAATTTTCTCCCTACAGTTGCTTTTTGTTATTGTTGTTGTTGTTTTTCAACCAGAGAATTCATAAACCTGACCATTTTCCAAACATATCTCATTCTGATAAATCTATATTTTAACGAGCATTTTTTTCACTTAAAAAATCCCACTCAGCTCTCTTCTATCTGGGTCAATAGGGATTCTGCATAGGACCAGAACCTAACAGCATAGCTCTTCTTTTTCCCCCAAGTTTTCAAATCAGCATTTTTAAATTAAAATTATATTTTCTAACTTCTGAGAATTTCACTTGCTGCTGCTACTGCTCATTTCATATTCTGAAGTTGGCATCCTGGATTTGTCACAAATGTTATTGCATGAAGATGAGGGTGTCATCAGAGACCTAGATCATGGTCAGGACAGAGAAAATGACAGGAAGAAAGAAAAATTGGAAACACTGTCATGCAAATATTCCAAAGTGTGGAGACAATTGCTGCTCCTAGGGAACCAGAAAAACTTATAAATGACAAGCCCTTTTCCCAGTTTTCCACAAAGCATTGCTGTGCACCTTTTAATGACATGTTTACATCTGTTAATTTCTTGTGAAATTTTGGCAGCCTCCCACAGAGAAGGTAATTTGAGTTCCTAGAAGCAGAAGTACTGCTTGCCAGTTCCCCTCCCTCCTGTGCACCCTGGGTGGAGGTGGGCTGGGCAGTAAAGTGGCAGGAGGCCCTTTGCTGAGGTGCTGTATCACACTGGGTGCATCACACCTGGACACTACCCCATCTGTTGTCACAAGTTCCACTGATGGTTGGAAGCTATTTAGCAAGTGCACAGCTGAACACTGGTAGAGTAAATCCCAGCATTTTCATGAGATCCCTAGTCACAGTATTAGGAGTCATGGATAACCAAGTGGATAAATACGAGAAATAAGGGAAACAGTAATGGCCCATTTGGTGTTGGGTAATGGATTTCATGGCAATCAGGACTAGCTGGAAGGAACCATGGATGGCTTTTTTACCTTTCACAAATATAGTTACTGATTTTCAGACCAGCATCTCAAGGACAGTCACTCTTTCCATAAAAATAAACATATGACAGTATAACACCATGAACCCAAAAGCAAGCATGGCTGAATGCTCAGGCCAGAAAGAAGACTTGAGTGCAAACTTGGAACAAACTACCCTTTTGCTCCTGCAGATGATCAAGGCTGTATGTCAAGGCTGCAATGTTTTAGAAATTCAAAAAGGGATATTTGCCTGGGTGTGGTGGTAAGCAAGCACTGCCACCACCTCCTCCCTTCCCTCCATACAGGTGGAAAGCAAACACAGCTATGAGATTTGTCAGGCTGCAACCCCTCCCTAAGCAGTCAAATTAAATTTAATTCACCTGAAGTATATTCCCACCTTTGACTACTACCAGTTAAACTTTGATAATTTTGAAACAGCCTCCTGTTTTTGTTTGTTTGTTTGTTTTTCCCCCACAGGGAGAAAAATAATAATAATAAAAACAAAACACAATGAAACAATCAGATGACTCTAACACAATTGCATTTCAAGGTTCAGTCAGTGGTCGGATAGTCCCCAGCAAAGAGAGGGAATGGTAGCACGTTGACAGGGACTGGCAGGGAGCTGTCAGCTGGGGTCCAGCTGCGCAGCAGGCAGGCAGAGGCTGCAGGGGCAAGACTATGTGTGTCATTTGGGGTTCCCATTGGGAAAAATCGGCAATCATGTTCCAAATGCAAATTTAAACATGGAGTACTAATGCTGTAAGGAGTGGCATGGGGCAGAGGGGCCAGCAGCAAATGGTCACAGGTCACGTTTCTCTCTCTGCACAGTGCTCCCAGAGCTGCCGGCTTGTCTCTGTGCCAGCGCCCCACACAACCAGACATTGGGGGATGCCAGGAACAGATTAGCCCAAAAGAGAGCAGAGCTGTGACAGGGAAAGGAGGGGACAGACACTGCCTCTTAGACTCAGAGAGAAAGATGGTAGAGGTCTTTGCTGCAATTTATTAAAAAAAAAAAAAAAAAAAAAAAAAAAAAAAAAAGGCTTGGTTGAACATAAAGAGTTCTCTCTGTCCCCTCGTATTGTTGTTTATTTTTGATTGCATCCCTTCCCTCCCTGAAAATTAGCAGCAATTTAAGGGAAGGTCTGGAGCTTTGCTTTGCTTTGCTGCGACAAGGCAGTGATGAACAGTGCACACCAAAAGCACTCTGTTGTGCTCAAGTGGCAATCTGTAGGCAATGCAAACTAACCACCAACCCAGGGCAAGCTGTGAACAATGAAGCCCTAACCAGCCTGAAATACAGCAAGAGTAAAAGTAATTAGCTGTCTCTCTTCTTCTCACCACAGGCTTGAATTTGCTTAAGCACATCCTCTGTACACAGAGGATGTCCAAGGCAGGCTTCAATCGAAAAACGATGCCCTGGAAGACAGTATTTCCTCCTTCCTGAGGAACAGAAAATACCAGTGACAATTGTGTGGCATCTGCTGGGTTTATCCTGTGAGCATTCTATAATAAAGTTAAGAGGTGTCAATTTAATAATTTGTGACTTTATTAAACTTAAGTAATGTTTACTCTTTGCCTTTCAAAGCTTCTTTTCTCATCAGAAGCGTTATTCTGCCCTATTGTTCCCAAAGATGGAATAGGTAAAATAAACCCCACTCTAAATATTGCCATGGTACTGCCCTAAAAATATTAAAAAAAAAAATACTACTACAACAACAACAACACACTAGATAAGTCCTGGCAAATATATATATGTATATATACACACACAACAAAATAATCTTTCTTTAAATCAATGCAATTTGTCTCCTTTGGGTAGGAAAGAGTTACTCAGTTTAAGATCCCTTCCTTGCATACATTACCATAACTGACCACTACACATTTCCTGTTAACTAATCCATCGTACTGGGACTTGTTGACTTAATCACTTATTTCTACTCTTTTATTCAGTCATGCACTTGTTCTCTAATGCCAAGGTGTGCATGTGTCCACGTAAGTCAGGGAGAGACTCAGTTTCAATTTTGCTACTTCTTGTCCTGAGGTGCCATTTAAATGCTTCCCCCCACCCAAATTCTCAGTGCAGAGAGCCTATATGTCTAATGACGTCAGACAGACATGACATAGCATATACCTGTTTGTGTACTCCATCACCCCCGCATGTCCATCTTGCCAATTTTGGATGTCCATCATCAGTGTCATCACCTTACCAAAAACACCAACCTCTGTGACAGTGAGCATAGAAGTGGCTGCCTGCTGCCCCTCCATCCCCCTCACTCCCTTCCCTTCCCTAGCTTTCTCTGTGCCTTCCATTTCTTCAGATGACATTTGACAAGGTCCCCACTCTTCTACTGTATGTTTTTGTATACAGCAGAGTTGACCTGTCCAGCAAAGTTCTTGCTTAGCTTTACTGGCTATACAAATTCCAACAGAAAGCTGAAATAACTTTTGCAGCTTTCTCCTATCTCCCAGGTTTTCCTGTATTGGAAAACAAACTATTATCCTTTCTTTCAAAGGTCTTTCCAACATTGTTTCAGCACTGTAATAAAAAAAAAAATCCCTATTGGCACTTAAAAAAAATATTATTTTTGAACTGCCTTTTCATGTCAAGACAGAAGCAGAAACTGAACTGAGATTCATGTCTCTACAGGAACATTCTTAACAATGCTAAATTAACAGCAAGTTAAAGTTATACATTTCTGCACTGCTTTTAAAATGTATAGCAACATATTTTCTTGCAATCAGGGAGTTAACTATACAAAAATGTTCTGTGTGTGTATCTAAATATAGTTTGTATTACAGCTATGTAGTTTATATACACACATAAGAAGAAAATAATACTTACCTTTGAGAAGTAACATTTATCCCAGGTTTGGTAATATAGTCTCAGACAGGCACTTAGACCTTCTTTCTATGTCATGCATCCTTTTTTCAGAAGAAGATATAATCAGAAAAATCCTGGTTGGTCTCCAGCTAACCAAAATGCAGACTAGATTGTTTGGCAGATGCAGCCAAGTAAAGTCCAAGCGTGTGAATCCCTGAGACTCCTTATTCAGTAATATCCAAAGCACAAAAAAAGGGAAATAAGAAAGAAGGAAAGAGGAAAAAAATAAAAGTGAATAACTTGTTCTTTTCCTGTTTGGTTTAAAAAAAAACAGTCCTGGAGGACTAAGCAGCCTGCACACTTTTCAAGCATCCTGATCTTAGTGCATCCCAAGGTAACACATGCATTTTGGTACTGCAAGTCTTCAAGTTCATACTAGCAAGCTCAGCTTCCGTGTATGTGTGTGTGCTGGGGAGGGGGGTTGAGTTGTATGGTGAGGGGGAGAGAAGAGATGGGGAGAAACACACACACACTCACGCAGAGATGGAAAAAAGGAAAAAACAGCAAACTGGAGTGATCTCACAAAGTGCTCTAGATGGCAGAGCCTGCACGGCTTGTAAGACAAGCAATGTGCACGCACCAAAAAAAAAAAAAAAAAAAAAAAAAAAAAAAAAAAAAGAGGAGAGAGAGAGAGAGAAAACAGGAAAGAACTAGCAGGCAGCTTCAGGAATTTCTTCTTACCTCTTCTGACGATGCAACATACAGCAAGTGCTTAGTGCTGTATACGAATCCAGGCAGGCACAACTCTGTCAGACCCCTCACTTCTGAAATAAACAAATATGCAGTGTAGGAAAGGGAAGAAAATCAGGAAGCAGAAGAAAGAAGGGTACCAAAAGAAGCTATTAAACAAGTAAGAGTATCAGGGAGGAGGCTTGAGTGGGTGGGAGACAAATAGTTGGCTGGGAAAGAGGCATCCAAACTCCTGGTCCTAATACAGATTGGCTCTGTAATTATGTGGCAAAGCACTGCCTCCTAAGCCATTGCGTAATAATAGAAACCTAAGCTGTGTAGACACAGCCTGACACGCTAAATCCTTAGGAGCTACACTCAACGTTTGTCAGAGGAAAGCGTGTCAGTTCTCTGGGGGCGGGGGAAGCTGTGGGAAAAGAGAAGAGGAGAGAATTTTACTGCAAAATGCACAGGCTGCAGCTGCAAAATGCTCTCAGGTGGTGCTGATGCCAAAAGTGTTATATAGGGAATCGTATAGAGCTGTATCTGTATAGGGAGAGGTAGACAAATAAAGTAACCCTATCAATTCCATTCATCCTATTCAGTATTAGAAGAATTATCCCTTGCTATATTTTAGTAACTTAAATGACAGAGAAGAGCATGTACAATTTTATTCTATGTTAAATACTATTATTCCTTATGCTTGTAGTGAGGAGTAGATTTCCCTTTGTAGTGAATGATACTGGAAGGTCTAAATAAATCCAGAATTGAGATAAAAGAACTCAGGAGGTTTGATCAGCCTTTTCCATTTACTGATAATTCCTCTCTCCAACCCTCTAGACACAAAGACACGTACATTTTTCTCTGCCTCCCTTAGCTGAAGAGGCTCCTAGATGAGCACTGACTAAACAATAGTAGGCAAAGAAAAAAAAAAAAAAGACTAATTCAATTTACCACACACTAGTATCAGTACACCAATAAACAGATCAATTCATAAAGCCTTTGGAAGCAATCAAAAACCAAAAAAGGAGTACAAGTTTGCAAGAAATTTACCTGGAAATTGTGAACCTGGTTCACACCTTTGGTCCATCTACTTCAGTGACATTCTTCTGGATAGTGATTGGTAACACACCTCCGAGAAACCTGGACAAACTCATGCAGCCAGAGCTAGACAGACAGAGATAACCTGTTAATGGACAAAGCTTCTCCTTAATCCCTCTTCTTTAAAGATTAGTTAATGCACTGAAGCATGAGCAGGGGACAGTCTGCCTGTGCACATCCAGAATGAACACAGAAGGCATGAGTCTGAGGTTCTTTGTGGTTGGCATAAAGTACACCCCTCTTTGAATACCCTTGATCTAAAGAGTAAAATTGGATGCTTTGTAAATATCTCAGTGAGGAAAAAAAAAAAAAAAAAAAAAAAAAAAAAAAAAAAAAGAAAAGAAAAGGAAAAAGGAAAAGGAGCAGGAACAGGAAGAAAAAAAGGAGGAAAAAAAAAAAAGGATATGAATTCAGAAAGAGCTCTAGTATTTCAGTCTGAACAGTGAGAAGTTTGTCTTTATAGACTAGTCTACCCTGGTTACTGTCCTCACTTACTCCTTACTCCTTCTGGAAATACCAAATATATTTCAAGACAATATTCAGTGCAGCTAGGAGAACCAGATCACTTAGCTAATGTGTAGGTATCAAAATTGGCTTCTAGAAAGTCAAAGAAGACTCTGTTGAAAACTCTGAAGATATACTTAAGACTGCATAGAACAAAACATACCTTTATTTTGGAGGGGTTCATGAAAAAGATTGTGCTGCAAACTTCATATCCCTTACTGTAACCAGTCTTGCTTCCTTGCTCTCTGCCTGCTGTGTCCTTGGGTGACTATCTGTACACTAAGGTGAAGACTGCAGACGTTACATGTAAGGGAGCCACACCATGGTAAAACAGAGGAGAAAGGACTACAGACAGAGCAATCACCTGTCTATTTTGCAGCTTATCCCGTTTTTCTTGACTTTATAGGGAAGAGGGCTGTAGGGATTTTCCTGGGAGGAAGGCTAAGGGTTACAATAGTAGGTAACCTTATTGGGCACTAAAATACATGACCTGTTTAAAAGAATTGAGAAACAGGTAGCTTCTGCACTTGGCAGTAAGAATGCTGAAAAAAAATACATCATTTTCTGGATGACTAAAATATGAACTTGGGAAGCTAACTTTAATCCTAGCTCCTGGGAATCCTGGGTCAGGCATTTTGGCTAGAAAATTTAATCAAAGCTCCAGTCATGTCAGTGCCTTATAAAATAGATGTCAGTACATCACCGCCAGACAAGACATTTCTTAATGACATCAGGAATTAATAATAAACTTTGGGACTAGTGTTTCAGAGTCTGATTTGAAAGAAAATTATTGCTTGCAATGGCAGAAATCAATGAATTCCATCAATACACTCCAAAAATCTTCCAAAAATCTTTCACCAACTACAATTTTGACAGTGTTCATTCCCAAAGGAAAAATCAAACAACCCTAGCAAAAAATATCCCAAAAGAGCCTTTCACAAGGCAATGTGTGTTCTTTAACTCCCCTTGATGCCCTTTAGGCAAAAGTCAGAGTTCTCTGGGGTTCACCCTCTGGCTTCTTTTCTCCACTAACCATCCCAGATAAACATTTCTTCTCTCCCAAGTAAGGATCTTCTCAGTTAATTCAACCTCTTTCTTTCTTAGTCATTCTCCAAGAAAGGAAGAAATGATTTCCACTCCACTCCTTCATTAAGGCCTTCCCTCTCTCTGATCCCTCCTTAGTTCACAGTCAGCCAACATAGTTGCTTTGGCTACATCTGCTCTCATTTCCACCTCCAGGGCTAGCCCATCACCACCCAAAGAGCTACAGAAGAAATCTTGCTCTGTCTAGGTGTTGATAATCTTACTGGCCCACAACACTCACCTCTGGAAAGAACTGTCAAGGTTCAATGCCCTGTTCCTGTCTTAGATCTAGAAAATTCATGAGAGACCGTGATTATAGACGACTCTGTGCTTACTGAACCTTTAAAACTGCTGCATTGCAGAACTTCAGAATCTTTCAGAGATGTACCAATTCCAGTGCCCCAACAGGGTGCATAATTTAAATATGAAGACATCTCATAAAGCCTTACAACCACATTCATACAAGTTCCCACTTACACTGGAAGCTACCCAAAAGAAACAGCTTGACACAGAACCTCTGAGGTCATGCTCTCCTTTAACATACAGTGTTAGACACAGTACCTGAACCCAAGGAAAACTTAAATTAGGATTAAGACAAAAAGAAATTGAGGTGCTTTTACAACCTCCAGAACAACTTTAACTGCTACAAACATCATTCTCCTGTCCAAGCCTGGCAGACAATACATAAAAGCCTTTGGCCATCTGATTGACAGTACAATGCAGCATGTATATATAGACTCCAGAAATTTCCGCTTCCTGCCCACACCCTTCCAAACTGAAGGAGTCAGCACTGGTACACATGACTGTTTAATCAATGATTGCCAATCAATTACATTGATTGAAGGACAGATTAAAAAAACACCAACATTTGGTCTGTGACCCTACTGATGAAAACTGTTATTGGGATCTGAACCTATCAGCTTTCAAACATCAGAAATCTGAGAAACTGTATATTTCTTGGGTCTTGTTCAGTTCAGCTCTTTACAAATCACTGAATGGCTGTTTACACACATATATGCCAGTACAAAATATCCTTTTCACATCCTCCACCCACCCATCCCTCTGCTTTTAAAAGCAGCTCCAGCCAACAGACAAACTGAATATGTTTTCTTTCTGTTTCCTGCATCTTATCATGGGAAATCCTGTTCTCAAGTTTCTAAACTCAGAGATCCAACAGAAAGCAGACATTGATTTGCAGTGCAGTGGAATAAATTGGATTCTTGAGATTATTGGTGAGACAAAGGCAGCACAGAAGCTCCTTTTTGTCATGTAATGGTATAAACAATATAAACCAATGTCATATATGAACTATGAAAATGAACTACTTTAAAATATGCCAGTTACTCCACAATAACCTTTACTTGTCCATTCTGGAGCTTAACAAAAAAAAAAAAAAAAAAAAAAAAAAAAAAAAAAACAAAAAAAA
>CM021733.1:27788798-27935580 GCA_011075105.1 Heteronetta atricapilla
GTGGGTTTTCTATAAAAAAAAAAAAAAAAAAAAAAAAAAAAAAAAAAAAAGCCAAAACGTCAAGATTTGTTTCAGGTCAAAGAATCAATTACACATTCATTTATCTATTCCATTTTAAACATTCACTTCAGCTGGAATAACCAGGATACTTATGTTAACCGTAAGGGGATTCAAAGTAACTTTGAAGATGCTTTGAAAGAAGAATAGTATATTTTTGCCCCAGGTTTACTATTCTTTCCAGGTTCTCCCTTAACAAGCAGGGACATACTTGTATTTCTATTTCACATGACCACAAGTCCAGCTCAGAGAGTTAAATTTAATGCTCTTTGACTGATAGGTTAAGACCAGAAAGCATCATGGCCATCTCATTTGCCCTTCCACATAATGCTCATTATAGAATTCTTCTCTGTAGTTCTTGCATCAGTCTTCATACTATTGGCTGATACAGAAAATATCTTTTTTAAAGACAGTCTCTTGATTTAAAGATTTCAACTGATGGAGCATTCATTCCCCTCTCCCTTTGTAAGTCAGTCCAATTTTTAATTGCAGTCATTGTGAAAAAAGTTCACACCTCATTTTGTTAGTCAGAAGATTCAGGTATTTTATCAAAAGTCTAGAGTGACAATTATGAATTATAGCTGGTATCTCTTGATCAGAAAACACACAATGAGGAATAGCAGAAGTTTCTTCCAGATAAGTGGATTTGTTCCACTGGGTGCTAAAAAGTGCTATTTGAGACCAGTGCAATCTATTTACTCAACAAATAAACAAACAAACTTCTTGTTTAGTGGCCATCTGCTTCAGCACAGCATTCATCAGAATAAAGAGACTGTGCTGCCAATGCTTCCCCAGTGCTTGTAATTTGACGGAAGGTACAGTGTTAGCTTCCAGAGTACATCTGCAGGCAGTGGTACTCTGCTGCCTGCCCATCAGAAAGCAGCACCTCATCCTGGTGGGTTTGCAACGATTGGTTTTCATCTTTTTTGTGCACAGAATGCTCTCAGCTGCCACTAGAACCCAGACTGGGAGCAGATGCTCCCTACGCACTCAGTGCAATAAAGGCACGACACAAGAGGAGTGTGGATAAGAGCCTCGATTTTATATTTTGACTCTTGACACACACAACAAGGGATGCTAATCTTTTTCACTACTGAAAGAAGATATGTGGGCTTGGTATGCAGCAGGGGGTTCCTGTTTGGAGAGAATGCTGTGATCCTTTTGTTGTAATTCCACAGGCATCAGCAGCAATGTAAAGGAGGTCTGGCTCTCTGTCTGGGTGAGGCCTTCCTGCAGCTACTCCCTGTCCAACCCCACGTTTGAATCAGCTAAACCTTTACTTTGGATGCATTGAAATGGGTCTATGAAATGATAAAGGTCTTGGTTTACTTTGTAATTGCTACTTAAAGAAAACAGTTGTCAGGGAGAGAAGGCCGTTTGAGTTTTTTAACCTCCAAGGAGATGAGAATCATGAGAGATTGGGGACAGGTAAACCTTAGGCAGGATTTGTCATCCAGGGATAATGTTGTGAAACCAGTCTTACATTAATCATGTGAGAAGACAGGAACTCCAACATGGAGTGGACAAGAGCACATATCTAGGACAAGGTCATCTCTTTAAGCTGTTTACAAATCATTTCCCATTCTAGCTCTCAGGCACCCACCTGATGCTTTCAAGATTGTATGTTTCAGCCTTTGAAAGGAATGGTTACTGTTTGGTATAGAAGTACTCTGGAGAGGGGAGAGACTCTTGGCCAGACCCTCCTTTTGTAGCAAAACTAGTGTCACTACCATAAATAAAGTCAGTATTTGCTAAGAGTTGCCACATTATAGTATGAAGGTGGCAAACTGGAATGAATCTATCAATAACCTCAATAATCTGCACTGTAAATTGTTGGAAGAAAGGACCGTTCACACCAGTCACAAAGCACTTAGAAAGCTTCTGTGGTCACAATTATCTGCAAGCTATTATGATTGCCAAAGATGGGGGCAAGCACTTAATGGGAAGCATGGCAGACTTCTGAAAGGAGTTAAGATTGTATCACAGGGTTATCAGTGTGCAAGGCAAAGAAACAATACAAGGAGATATTTTTCTTAGTGAAGAATAAATATGATGGGAAAAGTGGTTTTGTTTTGTTATATTCTTTGTCTTTCTAAAGCAAACTTTACAGGACTTCAAATCATTTTGGGTGGAAAACAATAAAAGAAACAATAATACATGTAGAAAACACAGAAACCTTCAAGGGTGTGAAATGTTCAGATACAATTTCAACCCCTAGAAGGCAGTGTGTCTTGCTAAGTTGGACCCCAGATCAGGGTGAAGATGGTCTTCTTCCCACACATGTCATACTGAAGGCTCATCAGTTTCTTCCTGGCTCTAATCTGAGGCCTTGGTAGCCTCTACAAGGTGTGCAACAGTAAGGATCCTGCTCCCATTCATAACTCAGGTGGACACATCCAAAGATAGAAGGAGGAAATTTTGAGGTGCTGCATGTTTAGCATCATCAGGATAACAAGTGCCTTGGATTGTCCTCTCAGCCTCTGCTCATATTTGGTTCCAAAGCAGGAAAAGAAGGAAGGAGGAAATGAGTCCATAATTTCTTACATGAGGAGTCAAAGAGAAAACTGCAGCTGTCTTAAAAACACCAGTGAATGTAAGACCTAAGACAAATAACCTAAATTTAAGTTGTAATTAGAAAGAGAAACAGCAAGAACCACATAGCTTTGAGGAGCAACTGGAAACAAAGCAATTTCTGAAGGTTTTTTTTGTTTATCTCAAGCGTGGTATGAAGACAGATTACTGTTTTAAGAATGACCATAATATGGTATATTGTGTGATGTATTGCGCTGCCATCTGTTTTCTCAGTTTCCAAAAGGAAGTGGGACTTGTACTTCTTCCATGGGACCCTGGGTGTCCAAGGCATCTCAGCATGCCACAGCTCTGTTGCTGTTCTACTCAGAGACTCTGGAGAAGAATTTTAGAGTGAGAGCTTCTAAGTAATAAAGATATAGAGAAGAAAACTTTCCCCATGTATTAAAAACTTGAGCATCCATTACCAGGTATGTCTGATGCAGCTTAATATTGTAGCACATGAAGTTTTACTTTGGGAATTCAATTTTTACAGTAGGTTTGTTCTATAGATATTAGGAAATCTTTGCATGAGCTTTTTCTCTTCCCCAGCTTCCACAATTGTTTATGTTCACAATGACAACACATGGAAGACATTCTGTATTCCCTAGAGCACCAAAGTGAATAAGGTTGATTGCATTTCTGTATTTCCTTATAAAATGTTAAATATTCTTATGTCAAATATGTCAAATTAAATGAGTTTCTTGTGCTGCCATTCTTTTCAGCTCACTGGGTCATCCTCAAATTATACCTGCCCTGCTACTATGTGATCTGCCTCTGGAGACTGCACCTTTATCTGACATTGTTCATGGCAAACTCAGTTTTAGATCAGGAGAGAAGTAACAATACAGTTTTTAAAAGGACTTCATTACTGATCAACTGCTGTGTCTTTATCTAAGTTCTGTTATGGGAGAGATGGAAAAAGTCTTTGTGGTTATATAGAGGCATAGGAAAAACATATAACAGGGCTTGGAAGTTGTTGCACTACAGAACAAATAAATACTCCTGGAATTTAAACGTAAAATGATTCTGAAAGAGATACAGAAATCTCTAAGAAACCAGGCATGTAAGTGTACAAACTAGAATGAGTAATTCTTGTTTTCTTTTTGACAGCTGCCCCATTTTCTGTACATAGACTTGAACATGAGGCCACCAGAACTGAAGCTTGAAATATTTCCACGTATTTCTCTTGTACCTGGAAATCATTGCCTACTTGATCAGAGACAAAATAGGTTATTTAGAATATATTGACAAGTACTGCCGAACTGAATGAAGAACTGTGGAGACAGTAATTTTTTTCACAACAATTAGGCAGTTGAAAATAACAAAGGGAGAGGACACTGGGATAGAAGGTATGGCTGGGTATTGTAGGATGATATACAGTCAAGCAAAAAAGCTTGTAAGTGTAAGAAAAGGTGAAATTACATGATATGTACATACACGGAGAGATATATGTAAAGCCTGAAATAACTTGACAGCTGCCTCAGAGACTTAGAGATCCTTCAGAGGCAACGGTACTCCAATGACCAACAACATTCAGAACAGATCCTTCTACTTCTACAGAGTTTTAAAGCTGGATGGGATTTCAGATAGACAAATTAATGGATCCTTAGGAAGACAATTGGGCCCTTTGGACATCATTTTGGTCTGAATGTTCTCCTTTGCAGCAGAGTGCCTGTAGCGCTGCAGGATTTGTGATGACCCCAGGTCCCAAAGGAGGCCAAAGTCCAGCTATCCGAAGACTGCCCATTAAACGAATGGATGCTGGATTAGGCTTCTAGTTAAGAAAACTTCACACAGAACATTGCTTTAGACTACATCTCTATGATTAAAATTTGTATTGTTTTAACCTAGATGCCTGCCTAGGAGCTGGCTAGAGAAGCACCTTTATCTGCTGCAAAAAGATGCCATTAAGCTGACACCAACCTGTTTTAAAAAGAAATGAAGTTGAGGGCTTGAATGTACCCTCATCTCTAAGTCTCACATCTGCTCTTATGCTGCATCAGTGTAGAAGTAAATCTAAAGAGAGGGAACAGCTTTAACTTGCTCTCCACTACCATCTCTGAGAATTCAACAGTGTGAGAGGGAACTTCAGGAAGCAAGGGTACAAATACCCCAATGTGTTTACTCTTTCCATGCTGCAGACCTGCTTTGCAACCACCACAAGGAGAATAATTTAATTCCTGGTTTGCAATAGAGGAAAATGAGGAAACAAAGGTAGCACCAGGTCTTATAGAGATCCTCGTAAAGGAGGGGAATCTGTCTGTGTTGGAAAAATGAACATTAAAAAGAAAATAAAATAAAAGGGGAAGTGGTAGATCCAAACTGAACATCGGGAAAAGAAAAAGGAAAGCAAAAAAACAAATCAGGGAAACAGGGACCAAAGATATATGCATGAACTAGGGAAGAAAAGCATGACAGGGGACATCACAAAAATTTCACCTTTTCTTACATGAATCTGAGAGAATCTGAGTGAAGAAAGTGGAGCCCAGAGCAAGAGGAAAAAATAAAAGTAAGAACAGAGGATGTGGGAACTCAAAGAGGAAACTGGGAAGGGAAACAACAGGGGCTGAAGGCATTTATGGCTATCTTCTACCTTTTTGTTCTGAACAGCAACTTAAACATAGACTAATGGCTTTCACATCACCAGGCAAGACAAAGAATTTTGTGGGAAATCTTGTATCAGTGCAATGAATTGAACAAATATTTTTGGACATTTTCCCACCATCTTGTACTAATCTATTAACATGAGTGCCTCAAAACTGAAGCAGGTGCTTCTGAACAAATAAACATAACAAAAATTCCATGCTTCACAGGAGCTAACTGGAGATAATCTGTGCAATGGGAAAAGCCATGAAACTGAATTGTTAATTTCATTTATGCCAAAGGTTTCAAAATGGTCTCTTTAGTTCAAAGATCATATTTTATAGAATCCAAAACAATTTCCCCCACAAAAATAATGTGAAAAAATAATAAAAGCAAAAGCCCTCTCTTGGCAATAAAACCACCTTCTTTTTTTTTATTTTTTATTTTTTTTTTTTCTTTCTGAATGTCCAATGAGAATGCATGTTGGGAATCTTGATGTGCAAACACCAAATTATTTCTGATTTCTCATGATATGTGCAAATGTTTTTCTCTTATGTATGCAGGCACAAGAGAAGAGCATTAATATACATATATGTGTGTGTTTCCATTTTGGCAGTGCATTCCTTCTGATAAAAAAAATGCTATTGCTCCGAGAAAGCACAAAGGAATGAGAATAGAGGCAAGTAACCACCCCAGATGGGGACAAGGTCTGCTCATTTACATAAGGACTGTGGCTCAGCCACAGATGGTTTCCAGAAAGACACCATCCAGAGAACAAACTGTAAGAGCTCTTCCGTGACCTGGCAGATAACACGGTCACAGAATGTGAAACTGTGATTAACTACAACTTTCACGCACTTCTTGGGCTATTCAGCTACTCATCGTTGAAAATTTGGCTGTTGTGGCAGGTGTTTACCTTTATGCATCAAGGTTGTATTTGGAGTCTTGCTGAGGAAAAACAAGGGTGAAATTATTCAACAGAAAACCAAACAGCTTTATTCCTGGGTAAAGGGGACATCCATGCAAGGATGATTAACTAGGCATCTCACTGCCACTGCTGCCAGTAACAGCTAGAAGCCAAACCTGCTAAGGCCAGTCAAAAAAGTGCACTAAGCACTTGTCAGGCATGCAAATATCCACGGAAATTTGATCTGAGCTGTCAAGACACTGACATTTCATGGACTAAAGCCCTTAGAATCATACAGAAACATAGTGCATCTTCCTCAGTGGATTTTGGATCAGACCTTACTGAACACATCTGTAAAGATGGCCATCTACTTTTTTCTTTGGTAAGTTTCCTTCTCTCTGAGGTGTGTGTTTTAATAATTTAGCCAAATAGGTTCGTGTACTGCTAAGTATGTTCTTTTCATGCAGCAGGACAGTCTCTCAGGATGCAATTCAGGGAACCAACCCATTTACTATGGATCTCATTTATAGATGAGATCCATAGCAGACCTCAAGCAGAGTACAGATTTCCTCAGATGCAGTACGGGCACTGAGACAGTTAACTACAAAGGTAACCCAGGTAGAGATGTAAGAAGCTTTCCAGAAAAGGAAACAGCTGCTCTCTCTACCTCCCCAACATATTTAAAATGATTTGATACCTTTTTCCTTCTGGCTTCCAGCCTGAAAGAGAGGTGATTCAAATATAAAATTCAAACCTGAGCCTGAACTCATTCACTTCTTTTTAACCTTGACATGAAATTAAAGGTTTCATCTGATCAGGTTTTTAAAACTATGCAAAACCAAGCTCTGAAACACAAGCAAGAATGAACTGAATACACAGCTGTCCCTTGGGTTATTTTTTTTTTTTCATATCCACCCAAACAGAATGAACTGATCAGGGGTGAAAACACTTCAGAGGCTGGGGCTCTTCTCAAGGATGTTCAGGCTGCCTAAATATGAAATTTTACTGAAAATTCAAAATAGCCTTATTTTTTTTCTCCTAAAGAGAGTTTCTTATTAAAAACAGACCTCTTTTAAAAATATTGCTTTTACTGATTTTCATGTGAAAGTTATCAGCTTAATATACATTTCCAATTATACTATTGTTTTCTCAAGATGAATTAAGTCACAAGATGTATAAAAGCAAAGCTATAGAAATTAACTTGACCAAATTAAATTTCTTTGAATTGCACAATTGCCAGTTCTAATTCAGTGCTATGTCAAGCTTCAGAGTAACACTGAAAACAGTCAAGACACCAAGCACCCCGAAGTTCACCTCAAAGTCCCAGCAGCTGTGCCATGTTTCTTATTGAGTACTTCCCATTGTGGACACAAACTGCTACCACTGATAGCAGCAGAGAAACCTAATTGTGCAAATTATTTAAGAAAATCAGAACCGTATGTGTTTATTAACCATGGTCAGAGCATAAACAAACAAAGTTTCTTTGGTAGGAAGTAATTAAACTGAAATTGAGGTCACAGACAACCTTTAGAAACAGCTTCTTGTGGGGCATTGTCAAGTAAATGGAGTGAAAAAAAAAAATGAAAAAGGCCAATAACCACATAGTGATTGAGATTCAGTATCATCCCTTTGGCTATTAACTCCAGCAGTAACCTGAGTTTCTGATCAGAAGTGACAATGCAAATGCAAGTGTACAAATGCATGCAATACTTGTCACATCTTTTGTGCTCTCTAGATTCTGACTGAAGTTCCAATGAAAATCTGTGATAATAGTAGATTTGGAATTTCTATATAAACAAAGTATGATACACTTGCAATTAAAAACAAAAACAACAACACACTTTGTTGAACCCTCCCCTGTGCTATTCTTGACCAGTTCTATGCATGCCACATGACTTTGGCACTTATGGCACTGTTTCATAAAGCAGTTGTCAAAGATATCTTAAAGAAAAGGAGGCAATCCAGTAGCAAATAAGTTTGAATCTGAATGTACTGTCTGTATTAGAGGAGATGGTCCCAAAGGGAAGATACATTCAGGTGAAGGATGGATGTCCAGATTGCAGAGTCAAGTTGTCAGATTCAGGAGGCTCTTGCAAGCCCAGATTTCCTAAAGAACCTAACACAAGGTCTTTATCAAAGAAAATGTTGCAGGAAAGACAACATTGTTCAGCTCCTGATCCCTCTTTGGAAGCTGCTGTTGCTTATCACTTTTTCTGGTGGCTGTGCTACGGTGCAGCAGATGTCTGAAATCTGACAGGGTAAATAGGCATGGAGTAGTCATTTGGAGATCTCCTGTAAGATACTCTGATAAATATCCCATAAATATCCCATAGAGAATCCCCACACACCAGATATGATGAGCACACAGGCTCTCCCTGCCTCCAGTTTCTAAGCACAGTCAAATATGAGACAATAAGTTCTAAATGGCTAACCTTCAGCCCCTTAAACTGTGGTAAAGCACCAAACACAGCAGAGCAGGCACAATTCTGCAATGCAAGCCCCATGCAGAGAATAGTTTAGGGAGTATGCACCAACCTGACAACATCTACAAAAACCCTATTAACAGCCCTGTAAAGGATGCAAGAAGTGGTAATAAAGGCTTCACGATCTCCACTATGTGGTTTCTTGCCTTTATAAAGAACTGAGATACAGACCTTAATAAAGTCACTGTGTTAGTGAGGGTTCTGTGAAATAACTTTGCAGCTGGTCACCATGTGCTGACTTCTAGATCCTGTTCATTTTGTCAAGAAAACTACACACATACTGGGGTAGGGAAGGATGGGCAGGCTAGATCAAATGTACGTCCTCTGCCTGTGGAGATGATTATAAGGAGGCTAATAAATCTGGATTTTGTTCACAAGCCTGCCCACCTATATCTGTAGAGAGCTGTAGCTGTGTCTTAGGTCAGGGTTATATGAGGAATAACCATTGATTCCCTAAGTATCTAATTCACCTCCCTGTAGAGAATCAGTGCACTTACTCTGATTTACTTATGCCTATCCTGGATGGCTTAGGGAATCAGTGACCCAGTGCTAGCTGCTTGCAAATGGATGCACATCATGCTTGAAAGGTATATCTCAAAGGGAATTCACCCAAATACAATGGTGTGTTGATCTAACCTATTTTATAAAGTGAATTAACATTATTTTAGATGCTGTCTGTGGAGGGTCTAGAATTTATTTAAAACATATTTTCCCTCAGGAAAAAAAAAAAAAAAAAAAAGACAACAACAACAAAAACAATGTATTACTCCTCCTTTTCTCAATTTTTTATTTTAAAAAGTAAAGGATGCTATAGTTAAAGCCTGTTTTTCATTACATTTTCTGAACCTGTAAAGTTTAGTTGCATCTAGGGAATACATTTTGTTACACCTTATATTCATTTTTTTTTTTTTTTTTGGTCATTGCTGGTATATCTCTATTACATTGATAGAAAGATATGTCTACTCTTTCTCTATTGCTAAACATGGTGCAGCAGGTAAAGTGCCTGTTCTATACATTGAAGTAACTGAGAGTGCCAAAAAGAATGGTTTTTGTTACCATCAGACTAGCTCCAGGTCAGAGTAAGGAGGAAAAACATCAGCCCATCTTTTCCCTTCCTCAGAGAACGCATGTGCTGCAATAATTCACAGCTTAAGCCTTAGTTACCCGAATACTGCCTGCACCCCACAGAAAGAGCACAGGCCCACTTTACACCTTACATCAAGGTGTGATCTGGGGCGCTCGTGTTGCCTTCATGGATCCGAGGGGGTCCCTCTGGTGGCCAGCACAGCGCTGCACATCCCGGCTGGGCTGCACGGGTGTCGGCACTGCCCACTCCGCGTGGAAAACACGCTAATAACCCTTGCCTCTCCCACCACCTATTTAATGGGAAAGCACATATCTACACCTCCAGGCTAGGTGTACTGCAGACCAGCCAGGAGTAAGGGATTTCCAGAAGAGAGAGGTTCTGGCGGGGCCCTGCAGCCCTTGTCACACCATGTGTGCAGCATGGGACCTCACAGCACCAGGACCAAGCTGGGAACCCACTGTTAGTAGATGTCCGTGCCAGGGCACCAGGATGCCCCCAAGAGCCTACACCACCACCAGTAAGCATAAGCTGCAAAGACCAGTCTTGAGCACAAAAGTAGAATCCACACCTATCCCATCAGGGTCCAAGCCCCATTCAACCCAGAGTTGGGGAGATTTTTGCAGGAGGGGAAAATGGGGAGACATCAACCTTTACCAAAATATGCCAGTAATATGCAAGCAATGTAGTGCACCACAGTCCATCTAAAATATCAAGAAAAATGCCTGACAATTTCTTTTTAATTAATTTTAGCAGTGACAAGGCTGCCCAGGATGAGAGATCACAAGCTTTTTAAAATTCGGTTGTGAGTGTTTGGCTCAAGGCATCGGAGTAGCTTTAAATAGTCTTAGGACTGAGATCGCCAGTAAAAAAAAATCCTGAGTTGAATTAAGATCAAGCTCAAGCTTGCTTCCAAAAGCAGCCAAACCCCTGCCTTCAAGAAGTTGACTTTCCACTATAAAGGGACAAGCGTTGCTGGGGATGCTCTGCCCTGCATTTTACTCCTTATGGCTTTAAAAGGCTGGAGTTTTCAGTATGGAGCTTGATGCTTCAAAAAGTAGAGGAAAATAAAAACTAATAACCTAATCCCTTACAGAGAAAACTGGCAATACAACAGTGACCTCATATGCCTCTGCTGAAGCCCTATATGGGTAGCAAAGAAAATCAAAACAGGAGAGAAACATGCAATCTGAATTACTAAAAGAAAACAACAAAAACCTTAAGGATAAGGAAAGATATCTTAAATGTGGGGAGAAAAGATATATCTTAGGGAAAGAGAGCTTAGCAGATAATACTCTTTTATCTTTCCATCGTACTATTTCCCTTCTCCTGTTCTCCCCTAAACAACTTGGGTGATTGGTCAATTAAATCCAGCAGGCAGATGGAGGCCTTAGAAATATAAAGAAGCTAGAAATGCTAAAACAATCAAATAAACAAACTTAGAAAAAAAACAACATAAGGGAGGAAGAACCACTTGAGGAGAGCAAGTCCTGTAGTCTATGTGGAGAGAAATATTAAAAATGCCCCATCAAAGGGGGAGACAAGATGTTAACTGGAAGCTGGTCCTCTGCAGGCTCTTGATTCAGCCAATCCCCATAGATAGCACTGTCAAATACAAGGATCTTTTGTGCACAGTGCTCAAGGAGCAAGCTATTATTTTGCTTTATGGAATATGTGTGTGTATTATGAAAAGCTCCTCAGTAGAAAAAATAAATCTCTGTATTGCAAAGAAAAATGGATGAGTGATGAAAAACATCTGTTTAAGATGCAGAAACCTAACCAGAATTAGATATTTGACCTCAATCACCAAAACTCTGCTTCTATTTATGTCATGGCAAATCAGGTGTGTTAAACTCCTTGTACATGAGCCACGGGACTGCTGAGAGATTAAAGTGAATAGTGTATGAAATATGATAACAGTAGCAAAGAAGTGCTGCAGAAATTAAGCAATCATGAATTTGTAATGCATTTTCAACTAAAGGAGCTATGCTTTCTTTTAACTAGAATGAGTGTCAGGTGAAAGTTCTCAGAAAAAGTGTGAGTAATATGGTGAAAATGAGTGCTTCCCTATTTCTTCTAGAAACTCACAATGTTTGCCTAAACACTAGGCTTCACTTTTGTCATCCAAGCAGCCATTCTTACCTCAAAAATATGTTGGTACTGAAAGAGACAGATTATGCAAGGTGGCTGTGCCCAGCCTGCAAGGAGGAGTGGGATTTTCTTTGGAGGAGCGGTCCTAAAATGAATGATTGCCCTCTAAAGCAGCCGGTAGCTGACACAGCACAGAAGAAACCAACCCATCAAAAACAAACCCTACACTTTAGACTCTGTAAAGGACAAACAAATACACAGAGCTATTCCTTTCATCAAATAAAATTATACTTATGGCCCATGACACGATATACTACATGTTGACATAAATCTTTGTGAATTGGGACAATATTGTGAGCTATTTGCTGATCTTGGAAGTGATTTTCTGAGGGAAAAGTAGCAATGTTCTTCTGCCCCCAACCAATGATTAACTAAAGTACTTCAGCCAAAAGGAGATCTGATGATGCTTCATGGGACAAGTCTCACAGGGAATCAGGTCCCACAGGCAGAGAGCAAAACCACAGAGGCTCTGGTATTACCACATCCACGGGGCATTCTGGCAGCATGACATTTCTTACTTCAGCGGTGAACTGTCACAAGCAATAAATTACACAAACCGTGAGTCTTGAACAATGAGATGATTAAGATTTATGATTGATGCAGACAGGAAAAGAGCAACACCTTTTTCTGATGACTTGTCTTCACAAATATGTACATTGGTGGGTCATCTGCAGGTAAGGGATTTACCTACAGACCTGCGGGGGCCCTGTTTCCAGTCCCTTCTTGCTGTTTCATGCAAAGGAACTTTACACCTTATACTTCTCATTTTGTGTTGCAGAGGCTGATAGATAAATATCACCCTTATTTTCTGCAACTAACCTGCACGCTGTTAAGCAAATTTGATTGTTTATCCTACAGTCAAGAAGATTTCTGAATAAAAATTATATTCCTTTTAGCATCTGTGCAGTGACCTCAGTCTCAATTTATGTATTTCTGCCAACAAACAATCATTAATTTTTTGCATTTATGGTCAATATCTGATGTCATTCTGCCCCCTCTATGTTAGTATCTGACCTTGCCTTATTCCATTCAAAACAAAGTTGGCTTTTATGCTGCCTGTGTAGCAGCCTAATTTAAAGGAACACTAAATCAAGCAAAACATTAAAACATAAAACAACAAGACTTTAAGACATACATATAAAAACAAAAGTTAGAAAGACTTCTTTCATAAACTCCAAAGAAGAGTAGGAATGAGCAGGTGTCTAAAACACAGGATGTCTCTGCAAGTGTCTTGCAGCTACCCAGCTGGTAGGTAGCAGATCAGGTGTTAACATGAGCAAATACATTTCCTGTGAAGTCACTGGAGGTTCACTGTCTTAAGGTAACAGAAAATGTGGTTGTTAGTACCTGTTGAACCACTTTGTTTTAGTGCATTCCTACCATCCCCACAAGTATTTTCCTATGGGGATCTTCACATGGGAGCATTATCTGTACAAGAGGATGTGCAGGTTTTCTCAGCAATACATTTAGAGGGAGGGAAGAAATTTTTCTCTGTGATGATACAGCGGAAGAAGTACTGAAGGAAACTCCCTATTCTTCAGGTGAATGGCTGGTCCAATAAGTTCACTAAAGAGAAAGAAATCTTTGAAAGGTTTTGTTTGCAGAAGATGGTCAAGACAATTTACACACACAAAATGATAAATCACTCCCCCCCCCACACACACACACACAAAATCTGTTACCGTTCGTTTCCAGCCATTCTAAATAAGTTGCTTACAAATACAAACTCTCATACTGGATATTCAAAACCTTTTGAGAGGTCTTTAATGACAAAGGTGAGCTTTAAAAAAGGTTCAAAATCATGTTCCTCACTGAGGAAATGGTTCAGAATAAGGAAGTGGTTCAAAGCTGCCACGTCTGCATTGAGGGACGAAAAATTGCAACATTTACAGGGTTGCTTCAATAAACAAAATGCATAACAAGAATACATATGGATTTGTTTGAGACATATTTACTTTGTATAGTTCTTTGTTACACATGTCTATGCAGACCTGATATTCCTTTGGCCATTGTATTACATGCACCATATAGGGCCAGGACAAAAATTTAATGTGTTGATTACATTTATAGGTGACTCAACAAAGCTGTTTACACTTTTGCAGATTGCTCTTCACAGAAAGAAAGAAAGAAAAGGAAGAAAGGAAGAAAGAAAATGTGCCTTTTTGCCCCCAGTCACGGAGAAAACAAATGTTAATACTAGAATTTCTCCAGGGATGAGAAGTGCAGCCCTCGCAGTATTTCTGCTCCACAGACCTCACTACATGCTATTTGTTCACATCATATAGGGCCACGGTAATATCTTCTGCAACAGAAAAGGTCCCTGGCTGCACTGTGCCAGGAGTGCTTGTAAGTGACATTCAGGAAAGTAGGAAGGACAGTTGGTAGAGTCACTAGTGAGAGCACTCAGGGAAAGAGCAGGGGGTGCTTCTCTCTGCATGGCACTCACCTCCTTCGTGATGGATTAAGCCACACAAAGCAGATGATCAGAAGGAAGGTAAATGACAATGAAAGATTCACAAAAGATGAAGGGTAAGGAGATTAATAAGCAATGCAATTTTAGAGGAGTCACAAGGTCAACTGGTGAGACTTCATGTGCACAATAATTAGCAGGGGGAAGAATAAATATTTCTCTTTTTTTTTTTTTTTTTTTTTTTTTGCCACCTTCCCTCCCTTTTACTTTGGCCTTGATACTATTTTGGGTTTCACCCAGCATCCATAGTAACAGTCCAAATTTACTGCACATATTGTAAAAGGAAGTGACAAAGCAAGAATAAATTATACAAATGAAGATACAAATGACAACAAAGCTTCTGAAACTGGGACTGGCTAATACAGGTGTAAGACAGTGTTCACTGTGTGTAACTGGTTCCAACTATACAACAGAGACTATACCCACAGGGACAATTCAGTGTTACGGTTCTTGGTATTATAATGACTAAATTCCACATGTCTTTCATTCCTTCTATTTGCCTGCCAAATAGCACTCTGAAATCTTGAACTAGGCTCCACAGAAAGGGAGGTACAAGAGTCATTACATCTATGGAAACCCTGGTCTGAGCAAGGCCCTGGAGAAACATGGGAGGTAGTTGCCTAATTGCTAAGAGAAAAGGGGTTTCTAAATTAGGTGAGAATTTGCAGCCTTGAAACCTTATTTGGGTAACTAGATTCCTAAGTCACCTCTTTCAGAAAGAGAGCAGACGTTCTAACAATGTTTTAAATCACTGTATTATTTTAAAGTATATTCTCAAGAGAAGGAAGCAGTATTCTTTATTGAATACCCTGTTAGACTATGTTGTGTGTATTACAAATTTCTGCAGAACTACAAGGGTGCAACCATTTATTTCTCAAAGTCAGAACAATGTACTAACCACTCACCTCCAGGCTAATCTGGTAGGGGCACTAAACCCTTCCTATTAAAATATTTTACTCTGCATAAGGAAACTGGATGCACTGAAATAAAGAGTGATGGATTGGAAATACAAGTTCAACCAGTTCTCAGAGGAGACCTAGGTTCCCATCTATACTCAAAAGACTGTATGTGTATCTTATCTAATAAACGTCTTGCACAAAACACAAAAGACCTTGGGATTTGGGGTAATATTGAAATAATCTTTCTTACTGGGTGAATTATGTACAGAAAGGAGGACAACTTTCCCTGATATAAGGTCTAGTCCTGCAGACAAGCAGAGGTCCATCTTGACAAACTGGACATATTCATGGTCAGTTGGAGAAGAAAAACAACAGTAGGCTTTGCTATGTGTGACTTCTATTGAGTCATTCCATGCAGGCAAGAATAAAGAGTCCTGTTCTTATACGGGAACATTAGAAGAATATGGAAAATACACATCCTTCTATAAATATTAGATACCTGTCACATTATATTACTAGAGGGAAAAAATAATAATAATAATAATAATAATAAAAACTTAAAATCATTGGTATTTAGGGTTGAATTCTCAGGAATACTACATTGCTAGGAGGAATGCCACTGTTGTAGCTGTGAATGTGGCAGTATAAACCACCACTGCTTTATCTCCCAGAACAGGGTGAATAGAGGATCCAGCAGAAGTTGGCAAGGTAGAAGAACCAGGGCAGATCCCAGTTCATCACTGGTGGGTAGTTCACTGAAGAGTTTTCCTCAAAGGCACAGTTTGGATTAGTCTAACAGCTGCTTCAGGTCTATCAGGACTAAAACACATTAAAGAGTTGAGGCTAAGGTTTGCTCCCCCATTAGTATTTTACCCTCTCCCCAGCCTGCAATGTGCAGAACCACAACACCCCAGAAAGCATGGTCCTAACTCTGACAGGAGTAGGACACAGAAATTGAAGAGAATTATACACAGACATGAGATCAAGCAAGGCGTATACCTCTCCAGAATGAGCAATGTAAAACATGGAAGGTGGTCAGTGGGGACACCCCCAAAAAGAAAAAAAAAATACACTACTTTTACAAAGTTACCACAGCAATTTTAACAGATGGTGCACATAGCAGCACTGAAACAACTGATGCCAACACTGTGGTGGACATACAGCAGAAAACCAAATCCATGCCATGAAAGTCCAAGTGGATGGATCTCTACCAAATCTCTAGGTAAATCCTGTGTGATTCCTCAGTGACAGGAGGAAAACAGAAAATTGAAGGCAAGAGAAATTTAGTCCAGCTTTTTTTTGTCTGGAGAGTAAGAACAGGTATGAACATTATCTATTGTGTGTGGAGGATCTTTAGTTGTATAGAAAGAAACAATGAGGTGAAGAAAAAATGAGGTGATAAATGTTCAGGATGTAGATGGCTAAGACATGACCCATCATTTTCCCTGTTTTGATTCCCATGTAAAAACCACCCACTATTTATTTGAGCTCCTCTGTTCTACAGTGAAGATAAAACAACAAGGAGCTGTGGGGACTAAATGAGAGAAAACAACCAATTTAGTGTTGTATGCCTCTTAGCAAAACAAACAAACACAAAACAAAAACAAACAAAAAACATGGAAAATAGGGCACTAAAAGTTGAAAGACCATACTGATTCAAAAACAAAGGGATATAAGATGGCCCTTGGTTTATTTTAAAAGAAATGTAGAAGTTTTTTAACCAATGGAGATGTGATTGATGATCTGGGACAATCTTCTGGTAAAACTAGTAGAAGTAATAACCTATCTCACTTCAAGAAGGCACCCAGAAAGTTTCTGAAAGGGTTGAAATGTTGTGATTGCTTCAGCAAAATTGTTTCAATTACCCAGGAAATCAGACATTTTCACTCCAACATTTTTACTATCAAACCTACATCTAGCATTTAATTAGCAGGTGCTTCAAGAGCTATGTCAGGAAGACAAGCTGGGGAGTGACTCCTCTCCTGCATTTCACATCTGGTGACTCTAGCATCTTAAGTCACCTTCCAGTGTAAGGAGAACGATGGTGCTGAGTTGCTTAGTGCACTTAACCATCCTCTTGTGAAACAGGGAGGGAGTAGGCACATGTGATCTTTCCTTCAAACTCAACGCATTCTGAGTTTGAGGGAAGACATATAGAGAATGAGAAAATAAAAGGGGAAGGAAGGAAAGGGGAAAGAAACAGTCCTCCATCTCCTTTTTTTTTTTTTTTTTTTTTTTTTTCTCCTGACTGTAAAGTAAAATCAGAAAGAGGGTCTGTTTTCCCAGTGAAGGGTTTCATTTCCAGTGACACTTCTCATATTTAAAATTAGGAAACAGATTATTTTATATTGTGGGAATTAATGAAAGCAGAATGACTGGGATTTATGGGCCAGTCTTTTACACTCTTGCAGCTCAGTAGTAATTGTAAAGAAGCTACACATACTGTGACAAAACAGAAATACCTCTAGGGTGTTCATCTGTCAAACAATTTCATTCACATCTCATCTGCCTTCTGAATGAGATATGAAAATGATTCTGCTACATTACTTTTGCTGTCAAAGGAGAGGATGGATTCAGTCCCCTTTAAAGTGACAGTGAACTTTTTACAGTCTTTGTCTGAAGAGTAGGCACACTGAGTTTGACTTTTTCTGCAGGGAATTAACCTTATCCCATGTGTAGAGAACAAGAAGATATGTCCAAAAGACTTTCAGATGTGGTTCATTGGACCTAAAGTAATAAGTACATAAATATATAAATAAAATTAAACATTTAGCTTTCAGGTCTTGTCTGACTTTTTGAAGTTTCCTGGCTCAATTCATTGTGAAAGGCGTCTGAATGACAGCTCTGTCTGGGAAGAGGCAAGGTGCCAGCACTCCCTGAGCAATTGTTTTAACCAGAAAATTAGGATTCAGCAGTTTACAGAGGGAAGGAAGGTAGAGACGTCAATGTGTTTGAGGATGAAGAAGAGTTAGGAAGAAGCTGTGAGAAAGATTTGCCTATTTCACTTACAGAAGTGACTACAAAGCCTCACTCTCCAGTTAGACTGAACTGGAGACCTCAAAATGAGAAACACACCATTTCCTTGCTCTCTGCCAAAAATTCACTCCGTCTTTACATTTACTTTTTTATTTTCTTTAATAATTAATCTTTCAAATCATTATTTAGCCATCAAAGCTCCTGTGAGCTCATCATCTCCAAAATAATCTTTAATGCCAAGCAGAAGTAATGAAGCAGACAGATCTGTTTATAACAAACACACGTCTACAAGTCTCCCATTTCCATTGCCACAACTCTGATATGGCCCATTTCTACCCCTTCGCTCTTTTCATCTCTTATATTTTGTGTATTCAGCCCCTTGTTCTGCAAACCAGGACCTGCTCAGAGCAAGGATCTTCATAATGCACTATATTCATACATACCATGAAGAAGTATGAAGAAGGGGGTACCTCCCACAGTGAATTCACAGTGACAACTTTGTGACAGTCCCTGTTGTAGAGACATCTAAACTCTGAAGGTGCCAGAGGTAATGACAATTCTGCTCTGAGTATTTATAGAGATGTGAATTGGGGCAGCAGACAGAGACAAGAGGCTGGAGAGTAGCACAGAAGTTACCAAGCTAAAAGAGCCAGAAAATCGTAAGTGTACAGATCAGTATCACTCGAGCAGACAAAGTCAGAATCTGCTCATGAAATGTGTTTGCTTGCTAATAAATCCTATGACGACATTTTCTCCTTCCTTCCTGTAGTAGCTAGCTGTGCTATTGCTTATCAAAGAAAGAGATACAGAAAACAACAAAGAGCATGAGCATGGCACTCATTGAAGACAGTATTCATATGAGAGACAGTTGTCTGGGTAACAGCCTTGTTCCCTGAATTATTTGTGCATTTTTAGCTATTTTTCAGTAGAATATAGGGGTGTGGACCACAGTTCAGGACTACCCTCTCCCAGAAGATCTTCTTTTATCTTCACAGTGCTTCCTCTCCCAGAAGATCTTCTTTTATCTTCACAGTGCTTGTTCATATCCATTGCCATAAATGCTGTATCAATCAGCAGCTCAAAGTGTCATACTCTTGTTCAAAGAAATCAGTGAAAGCTATTGTGACTACTATGATTTGTGCAGCATCCAGTGCAGTGAATTTGCTTCAGGTATGGCAGACCTTCACTGACACAATCAGAGGAACACCTTGCTTCCAAGATCTCAAATGGCTTCAGCAGGAGATGTGCTGAGAAATTCAGCTCTGTCAAAACAGATACAGATCTGAGCACCCAGAGGAAAGCACCTGGCATCTTAGAAGCCTTAGTCCTACAGAGAGCTAGAGTTTTGGAACAGTTTTCCGGGTCATACAGTTGATTTTCACAGAATCATAGAATGGCTAAGATGCCTTCATGCCTTTAGATGCTGTACTGGGTCTGGCTGGGATGTTAACTTGCCCTGCAGCAGCCCATACAGTGCTGCGTTGCTGCGCTCTGCTCTTGTAGCTAGAACAGCAGTGGTATCACACTGGTGTTGTGTCTGCTGCTGAGAAGTGCTGGCACAGCATCAGGACTTTCTCTAACCTTCCTAGGGGATGGGCAAAAAAGTGAGAAAGAAACATCACCAGGGCAGCTGACCTGAACCAACCAAAGGGATATTCCATACCATATGATGTCACACTCAGCAGTAAAAGGTGGAAAAAGGAAGAAGAGGGGAGGGGTGGGCTCTCGTTGCAAAAACATCTGTCCTCCTCCCGAACACCGGCTATGTGCATTGAGGCCCTGCTTCAAGGACGTGGTCAAGCATCGCTCATTTGTGGGAAGTAGAGAGAAATTTCTTTCCTCTGCACTTCCACATAGCCTTTACTTGTTTTGTTTTGTTATTCCTTTTCCCCCTTCCTCTTCCCCTTTCCCTTTTTTCCCTTTAGTTGAATTGTTTAATTAATAATAATATTTCCTTAATAATTTTTTTCCTCTTTAATTAAATTATCCTTATCTCAACCCGTGAGTTGGTCTTTCCTTTACTTCTTCCCCTCCTCATCTGAGGAGGAGGAGTGAGAGAGTGGTTGTGGTATTCAGCTGCCTAGCACAGTAAAACCACCACAGATGCCTAAGTCTTTCTGCTAAGCTGAAATGATTCTGTTTTCAGAGGTATTTAGGCACTTGTGATGTGGGCTCATTAGGATTTGATTAGTACATTCTGGAGTCATGAAAATTGCTTTGAAAAATATAATTTTGAAAACACTCATGGCCTTGTACACTCCTCTCCCCTTTCTCCAGCCTTTCAAATGCTTAGGGAAACACAGCTTTCACAATGCACCTGAAGGACAGCTTCTCTTTTCAAGCTTGTTACAGCAATATAATATTAATGCGACACATAGGGACTGCAAAAACCAAGTTGACATCCAAGGCAATATTTACATTTAAAAAAAAAAAAAAAAAAAAAGATATGAAGGAAGAGTTTACTAGGACATGCTACTGCATGATTTGTTGGTGAGTAAGCATAGGAGCAGAGACACAGGTTCATTTACCAGGGTTCTCCAACACACCTAGAAACATTTGGATTAAGTTTGTTTCTCCTAACACAGACTTTAAGTAACATTTTATCATGTGTTTACATAGCCCATTATGGACCAATGACAAACCTTTGCCCAAGGGAACCTGTAGTTTCAGAGATGCAGCCAAATACTAATTAAACTGAAATGTAGCATTTATTTGTCAGTACAATTCTCCTCTGCAGTAGATCTTTGCATGTGCCCATTATTGCTGCACAAAAGACACAAAATCCCTGGTGTTCAGAGCACTCATCAATTAAAAAACAGATTAAAACTTCAACATTATTACAGAAAATGAAGGAATCACAGACCTTTAGGTCCTTGGGCTCCAAAATGTTTAATTTTAAAAAACAAAAGAACTATCTCTACAATTATGTTATATTACTATATTTATTACCTTCTCTGTCTCTACAGTAACAACTTTTTCTATATCCACAGATCTCAAACTACTCACATTACTATGATGATATAATTTGTAATATTTAGCCATAGGGTAAGCATAATTTCTTTTATAAATTGCATACTTATGTTCATTACAGTAAATTCATTCTTTGAAAGACTTATTTAGATTTTACTAGTATATCTGCAGTTCACTGACATTCCGAAAAGATAAGCCAAATTGTCTGTCTCAAATTATTAAACCTCTTATTTAAAATTTATTCTGTAAGTGGAAATACTAATATCTAATGATTATGTAATAACAACTATGCTGGTTTTAAGTATAAAATACAAATTTTAAACTGTGAGCATACATCTTAGAAGAGCTCTGTTCTCTGAGGAATCCTCACCCTGCTTATTAAGCTTAGATAATTTAAGATTTTATGAAAAACACTTAATATTTAATTAAGGTTTGTTTGTTTGAAGACAAGAATCCTAAAACCATGAACCAACTGTAATTAGCCTGGTACCATGAGCCTGTCCAAACACGTGGCTGAGAATAACAGAATAGCTCACTCCCTTAGGAGCTATTTGTTACAACGGACTGTTAACAGTGAAACCTATAGAAAAACATTTAACTATCACTACTGCTCCTAATCTTCAGAAACATTTAAACATCAAGAGAGATAACTTTACCCTATAGTCTCAAAATGCTAATCAAATAAGGACTGCAGAAAATGAATCTGAAATACATGTTCCCATAAGGGCTTCTCTGTGCTGTTGAAAGTGCCTCACATCCCAGGGTCAAGCAGAGCTGTGAAGAGCTGGATTTTCCTCTCCAGAGGACAGAGCTCTAGGACAGAGCCGGGAGCTGCATTTTGGATGAACCCTGAACTTCTTGAGGATGTCTAAATTCCCAGATACTGACACTGGGCCTGATGGATGGTGTGCACAGCAGAGGTGATGACAGAAGTGCTCTTCTTCCACTTAGTCCTCACCTGACAATACTGCACTTAAGGAACAACACAGATGCTTTCCTAAGGTAAGCAATCACCATACAGGTCAATTCCAAGCTAAATGAAACTAAAAAGCAGAGACATTTTTATATTTAAAGTAAAACCCAAGTAATCTATTGACTGCTTTTTATGTAATCACTTTAAGCACACCATTGCACAGTACTGGATGAACACATCTCTAATTCAGGCCATTAACAGCAAAGTAGTTCAGAGGTTCTACCAAAAATAACATTTGGCAAGGAATGCCAGGAGACTTAGAAAGTAAATGCTGTCACTGGAGCTGTGACTTGATTTTTTCATGTGTGATTAATATTCATGAGGAACAATGGTCTGAAGCTTTTGTTAAAAGAACAGTTCAAAGACTATAAAGTTTTTCTTTCAAAGGAATGACAGGTTCAGGTTCTTACACTTGTCAACATGAAGAAGGCTTAGCTCTTACAGTTAAGGTCAAATGAATGTGCAACTTCACTCATGCTGTGTGATTTCTAAAGACAAATGTGTGCATTCAGAAGGGAAAACAAGCCAATAAGCTGCTAGCTGCTAGCTGTTCTGGTTGGAACCAGAACTTGCCAAAGATGGCTCTTATCCCATGTATCCTATCCCATTCAAGGCTTAAGTTATGCTGATGCACTCTTCCAAGCACTGAAAGTAATGTGATGACAGCATTACTGTTTCAAGAAGGTGCAATCTAACTAGCTACAACAAAAAGGAAAAGACCTACAAACATAAGATTGAGAATGGAGGCAGAGACAGATTTCAGCAGTGTCCAAGGCCTGCAATATAAACCAGAAGAAAAACTACTTTTGAACTCTCACCTGCAAGGAGGGAGAGGAACAAAATTATAGGCTCTTAACCCAGAAAGAAAAACTGATATTCATCATATAGGCATAAAATGCTATTGCCGGGTCCTGCAACTGGGGTTCAACAACCCCAAGCAGAGCTACAGACTGGGAGAGGAATGGTTGGAAAGCTGCCAGGCGGAGAAGGACCTGGGAGTATTGGTTGATAGCCGGCTGAATATGAGCCAGCAGTGTGCTCAGGTGGCCAAGAAGGCCAATGGCATCCTGGCTTGTATAAGAAACAGTGTGGCCAGCAGGGCTAGGGAAGTGATTGTCCCCCTGTGGCTCTGGTGAGGCCACACCTTGAGTACTGTGTTCAGTTTTGGGCCCCTCGCTACAAGATGGAAATCAAGGTGCTTGAGCGAGTCCAGAGAAGGGCGACAAAGCTGGTGAGGGGTCTGGAGAACAAGTCCTACAAGGAGTGGCTGAGGGAGCTGGGATTGTTCAGCCTGGAGAAAAGAAGGCTCAGGGGCAACCTTATTGCACTCTACAGGTACCTTAAAGGAGGCTGTAGCGAGGTGGGGATTGGTCTATTCTCCCACGTGCCTGGTGACAGGATGAGGGGGAATGGGCTTAAGTTGCGCCAGGGGAGGTTTAGGTTGGATGTTAGGAAGAACTTCTTTACCGAAAGGGTTGTTAGACATTGGAACGGGCTGCCCAGGGAAGTGGTGGAGTCACCATCCCTGGTGGTCTTTAAAAGATGTTTAGATATAGAGCTTAGAGATATGGTTTAGTGGAGGACTGTTAGTGTTAGGTCAGAGGTTGGACTCGATGATCTTGAGGTCTCTTCCAACCTAGAAATTCTGTAATTCTGTGAAAATGATGCAGGCCCTAGTAGTGTAAAAAATTTCTTATCACTGGTTGCAAGAACTGTGAAGTTTGATTCTTTACTTTTTTTTTTTTTCCTGAAGGTGAACTCATTTTCATACTGATATATCTAATTTTGTATAGTCAAAACTATGTGTATAGAACATAAAGTCCTTCTTCAGCTCAGACTTTGGAAAGGATTCTGAAATAATCTGTGGAGAGAAAATCAGGTTCTGAAGAGGTTAACATAATTTAACAACATGTGAGCAGATAAACTCCTCACCCCAATCAATGGCAAGCACTTCTACTGCAAATGTAATTGAAATATCCCTCAGTTTGACCACCAATACATTTCCACCTCCAAATCAAACTGCATCTACCATGGGACAGGAGCACAGTTTCCAGACAAATAGCATACAGAAGATGACAAATTGTAATTCATTGCCTGTTCATTCCATCACGTCACCACTTGCAAACTTGAAACTCAATATTGTAGTGGTTCAGTATTTTGAATATAGATATCTAAGATTACATACCACAAAATAAATCTGATTATTTGCTATGTAGAGCACAACTGCTTCTGATTTTCAGTTTCATAAAGGAGGATGCTTATTTACTGGAATATAGAGTAACTTTCAGAGAGATTTAATCCAACCCATAATACCTAAAAGTAATTTTACTTGGCTGTGAAAGCACCACTTCAGAAACTGTTCTTCACCGAGATTCATCTTCTTACCCTCTTGATCCCCCAAAAGCAGAAGAGGTTAATGATGCCAACTTTGCTAGCTGATCATTTTCCTTTTCTTAAAGCCTTATCTGTAATAAAGATTCATCTGCAATTACTGACTCTGTTCTAAGCCTTGCATGGAGAATAGTTTCTGGATTTCATCTAATGAAAAGTCAACATAAAATAACTAAGCAGTCTTGGGAGCAGGGACTGGAATGGAACCCAAACTTCCCCTACTGCCTGCTAATCTACAATTATTAGACTATAAACTGTCATAGTCAATGGAGCACAGTGTGCAGGACAGAGCAATTTTCTACAGAAATAAGGTCCGTGGTTAGCAGATGCAGGAAAGGTAACGTACATTAGAATTATCTGAAGCCAAACAGAAAAGTGAGCCAGTCTCTCCTACCTCCCAGGCAAACAGCCTCACCAAGAAGCAATAATATATTAGAAAGGTAGACAGTGGCCCCTCATCTGGTGGTTGTGATTTTAGTGAAAATAACTGAAAATATTTTTTCCAAGCTTTTCACTTGGAAGAGATTCAGGACTGCAGATCTCAAATGGAGAAGTAACTCACTTCCAGGGCAGCACAGAAGAACAGGAGGATCTCTCTCCTCAGCAGAGCTGACTAGGGCATTCTTCCATGCAGTGGACATTCTGGACCTCACTCCATTTTGCTCCTTTCACATTCATCGGGTCTCTTGCAGAGTACATATTGTTAACTCATTGAAGCATTCAACTTTTAGGCTCTGAAGTCCATCACTGGTTCCACTTTTTACTGCTCCTGGGATGCAGGACTGGTTCACAGTGAGGATTCAATTGCCCAAACCAATGAAAACCTGCTCATGTTCATGTGGGAAGGCACAGATACTGTTCATTCCAGTGTAGACTAGATATTACAGAAGTATAAAAATAACTACATAAAGATGTGAAACAGTTTATTAACATTGAGATACCACAACAGAAGTTGAATTGAATAATCTTCTGACCTGCAATATGCTAGCAATGCTTTATGACCTGAAAGATTTTTTTATTTATAAAAGTTTATACTGTGGCCTTACAGTGCTCATACTGGTCAGGGTGTTTTTATGCTTTGGGCCTTGTGTGCACTTGCAGCAAAGAGGCAAGAAATAGGACAGGGAACAAAGGAAAAATAAAAACACAGTACTTCACAGTTATGGGGTCTATAAATGTCTTTATGATGATGGAGGTGCCAAACAAGACTGTATGTGAGCTATGACATTCAGCTGCTTTGTCCTGCTGGTTGAAACCTTTCTTCAGGCAAATCCAGTGTAGTTAAAAGTTAACAAATTAAAGATGTAAAAGAAGTGGAGCCCCTTAATTATCTGTAGGGGCTCTTTTTTTTTTTTTTTTTTTTTTTAGGAACAGGTGTAGTGTAGCTCTTCCATGCTGCCTACTCTTTCCTTCCAAGAAGTTAAGCATACAGAGGAGTATTTGAGGAGATAAGACACATAGGAGCAGAATCTCAGCAGGTGTAAATCTTTAATGATCCTTTCAAACCAAAAAAAAAAAGTTTTAAGCTCATTTTGATGAAAAGTACTAATGAAATACAGAATTATACTGAAGTCTTCAGGGTTTGGAATGTGCTCTTAAAAACTCAGTCATTGTTCTGCTGATGGCTGTTCTGCCTGAATAAGTTTTCCCTTTGGCCTCAGATACAGAGACAAGGAAGAAAGAGACCAAATTGCCTTTCCATCTAATAGCTCCTAAAGAGGTGTTGAAACAGGCAACTACATAAATAAGGAAATGAGCTGCTGCTTTTCTCTGACTGTTAGAAAAAAAAAAAAAAAAGGATGAATTCAGAAAAGAATGAATTCAGGCCTGACAGGGAAGGTAAGTCTATTGCACCTCAGAAAGAGTCTGGTGTTTTTGTCTAAAAACTGAAATCACCAGATGGGGTCAGCTCCCTGACAGTAAGTAGTACTTCCCACATTGGAAAGAAAAGTAACAGAAGAGACAAAGAAGAGCACACGATTGTTGAGAGATACCTTCCTCAAGGTATTGCTCTTTAAGCACATTATAATAAAAGAAAAACAAATTAATAAATGATGGGCAGTGAAATAAATGCCATGAGACTTCTGATACATTCTGAGTGCCTGTATACCAATTCAGTGTGCATTACCATCAGCCACGTAATAATCTCCCACTATTTCTTTGTCCTATAGTATCCACCAAATGTTTTAAATGAAATCCATAGCTGTTATGAAGTGCATTAACCAAAGGAACAGTCTTTGTCCTAATTAATACCCAAATGCTGTAGTAAAAGTTCAGAACAGTCCTGAGTGCAATTACTTTACCAAAACATGAATGAAATATGACATTCCAGGTCTGTGCTCACATAACATTGAAAACTTGTGTTAAACCTGCTACCTAGCAATTTTCTCAGTTTTCTTCTGCTTTTTCCATTGTGAATATTGAATATTTACTCTATTTTTTTTCATATTTTCCCTGTCATTTCTGATTCTGTGGATGTATATCCCAGTTATTTATTTTGAAATGTAGAACATTCTTTTCCAAACTGAATAATGCTGTATGGTATTCAAAACGTAGGAACGTCACAAGTATATAGCACAGAATAATGGTGTATTGCTTGATTCTCTATTTCCTTCCCAGTCATTCCTATCTTCCTAAATCTGCAAAAACTCATATTTCCCAACTTTGTATAGCGGTATAGGTGGACTTACCTACCTCCTCAGTCTGCTCATCCACATTTTTGTTTTCAGCTATCACTGAACTTAGCTTGATGATTTCTCACCTACTTATCCAATATCCTTCTGCAGCTCCTCTCGTACACCTTTAATTTAATTTTTAAAAAATCTGAAAAATATCCATAACATTAGCAGATTGTATCACATTACTATCAACTTCTGTGGAGACAGTTTATGGATTTGTTGAGCAGCCCTTGTCCCAGCACAGATGCTGATGGAAGACGCTGGAAACTTCTCTTATTTGTAAAACCTGACCATTATTTAGTCCACATAACCCATGGCTGACCAGATCACCCTTATGTTTTATGACTCCTCTTGAGTATTCAAAAATACAACCATAAGACATGGCCTCCATACACAAATATGACTTTTTTCCCAATATATCATGTTCATACACATACAAACTCCTAGAATAGCTGTTATGACCTGTACAGAAGGCAAATAACCATCTATCTAGATCAGCCCCATAAAACCTTTTAAAAAATGATAATGTTACATGCCCAATTCTCAGATAATGGAACAATTTTAAATGATAAACTACATACGGCCACTAATAGTTCAGTTATCACATTCCTGAACAAGGCATTACTAAAAAGCAAACCCTGAACAGAAAAGAATCTTAAGCAGATATAACTATAGCTCTTACTTTTCGTGTGATAGTCTTACATTGATCTTACCCCCCATTTACTTCCATTAAATTACGCATGGAATAAAGCACTCTTTATCCTGAATAAGAGAATCAAAACCTTGTGCTTAATAGGGTTCATGTCTGTACAATACCAGGCATATTTATGCTCTCAACTCTTTAATAGCAGAAATGGCACTTTGTGATTTTTCTGAGCGCTGACTTTGGCTCTATTTATTATCTGGAGTTTCTTTTTAGAACAAGGTAACAAGCAGGAGGTTTGTGTTTGATGCTCAAAGTCAGCAATACTTGCTTGCTCATACTGGCAAGAAGGAAGAGTCAGAATCTAAAAAAAAAAAAAAACACAACCCAAAATTGGAAACTGGGGGAGGGGTGAGAGGACAACAGACATGGACCTGTCAGCTTGGTTCTATCAGACTTCAACATTATTGGGGGTCTAATCAGTCATGCCAGATTGATTATGGTAGTAAGTTACATCTTTGCTATATGAGACAGTCTTAGTATTTCCCTAGCTAGCCTTTTGTGCCTTTGCAAACCTCTTTCTCTGGAAAATAAAGTCACAGTGCAGCAACTGCAGAGTGAAAACAGTGCACGTGAGTTTGGAGGCTACCGCAGCAAGGGCCAGGTCTGATTACATGAAGCACCAGGAGGTGGTGAGTGAGCAAAAAAATTGTAAGATTGCTACATGGATTCTCCATTCCTGTCCATACCTGTTTTGTGAAGGATGGTGAACAGCTGTGAGAGTAAGGCACTAGTATCTAGTAGTGCCTCACATGGTGAGAGGCTAGGATTTATTCAGCAACATGGACAGGCTGTGCCTGTTAGCAACAAGAGCTTGAAGCTCATGAAGGGTCCAGTACATTTACATATAAAAAGAAAATAATTTGAATGTGCTCTTTGCCATTGAAATTCTTCCTCGGTAGAGAGCAATACATACAAATTTACAGTACCTCCAAAACTGAGAGGGACTTACCCATGAGTCTACCTCAGTGACAGAATTTCTCACCACACTTTTCTTCAGAGAAGTCACATCCCAGACACTGAGCTCCAGCAAATTATATTTTTCCACAAAGACATTTTAAAGGCATAAATGGTGATTAGGCAACAGTTTCCCATAGGAAGTGAATGAAATTTGGTACCCTATTTGCTTTTGCACTCTTAAATATCATATCAAATTTCTGTTCATGAAAAGAGATAAATTAACTAAGACCTTGATGTGGTGGTTTCATTGTTATGGACAGCTAAACTCTACCACACCATGCTCTCATTCCCCCTCCTCAAGGAAAAACTATGCTGAAAAAGGGTTCAAGGGTTGAGATAAAGACAGGGAGATCACTCATCAATTATTGTCATGGGCAAAACAGACTCAGCACAGGGAAATAAATATTTATTGCCTACGACTAAGAGACCAGAGCAGCAAGAAACTAAAAGGAAACTAAAACCTCCTTCCCCCCATCCCTCCTGTCCTACAATTTCCCCCACATGGTGCAGGGGAACAGGGGCTGTGGTCAATCCCATACGCTTTGTCTCCGCTGCTCCTTCACTGTCCACAAGGGGTCCCTCCCATGGGATGCCGTCCTTCCCGAACTGAGCCTGCAGGGGCTGCCCACAGGCAGCAGCTCTTCAAGAACTGCTCCCACACGGCTCCGTACCACGGGGTCCATCCCCCAGGAGCAAACGGCTCCAGCACGGGTCCCCCACAGGCGGCAGCTCCCCCCAGGTCCCCTGCTCCTGCGTGGGCTCCTCTCCACAGGCTGCAGCTCCAGCCCGGGGCCTGCTCCTGCAGGGGCTCTCCATGGGCCGCAGCCTCCTCCAGGCCACATCCACCTGCTCCACCGGGGACTCCTCCACGGGCTGCAGCGTGGAGATCTGCTCCATGTGGCACCCATGGGCTGCAGGGGCACAGCCTGCTCCACCAGGGGCCTCTCCACAGGCCACAGGGGAACTGCTGCTGCCTGCCTGGAGCACCTCCTGCCCTCCTGTTGCACTGACCTGGGGGGGTACAGGGATGGTTCTCATTCCTCACTCTCCAGCTGCTGTTGTGCAACAGTTCTTTTTTTTTTCCCTTTCTTAAGTCTCCTTTCCCAGAGGAGACACAACCAATGTCACTCACCAGCTCAGCTCTGGCCAGCAGTGGGTCCTGTTTGGAGCTGGCTCTTTCTTACCTAAGATGGGGCAGCTTCTGAACTCTTCTCAGAGGCCACCCCTGCAGCCCCCCTGCTACCAAAGTCTTGCCACATAAGCCCAATATACTTGATTTCTGTCTTATAGGGCTGATTTCCAATACAAGTGTCTAGGCAGAAGATGTAGATCAAAACTCAAATCTCTTCAGTTTTATGAAAATCAATATTTTACCAACACATTATTTTATACTTTTTTCTATTATATGATTCAGCCACAGTTCTTGCCAACTTTCTAATAGAGAAACAGCAGCTTTGTTGCATTGGAGTCAGGAAACACATCTCTATATGCAATCAAAACCCCCTCATAAGGTGAGTCCCCAAGTACTTTTCCACAGCTTCCCCATCCAACTGTATCTGTATTCATTGATCATTTTAGTGTTCCCAAACTACAGGCACTAGATTCACAGGCATTACTTGACAGAGCTAATTTCTTAAAAGTCGTAAAAACCCATTTGACACAAGGGAGTGTTTGCCTTTTTATACTGAACCACACGAACAGCCTGCAGAACAAAACAAGCACCATTTCCAGGCTCTGGTTTGCCAAGCAAGTAGTAGAGCCTGAAATGATTATTAGATCTTATATTAGCTTATACAGAAATGTGTCTTTTAAAAAAAGAAATAAAACACTGTTCTCTATATAGTTTCTCAGTAACTATAAAAATAAAATAAATTAAAAACAGACAAGAAAAGCTGCGCTGTTTTATGGTCTCCCATACAAGGTGAGTTACTTGTATGACTTCAGTAATAACTTAATGTCTAGTATTATCTTTATGTGCTAAACAATAGCTCATTTTCATACCACTGTATGCCTATCCCTTTTTGCACTGCTTCACATTTCTCTCAATTCCTTATAGTTACCTGTCCAGAGTCAAACAATTTATACCAGAAAACTGCACAGAAGCAAAAGCAAACACGTTTCCCTATGCCATCCCACCAAATGGTTTTAGGCAGTGGGATTTTCTGGTAACATATAGTACAGATTAGATGCTGGGCACTTCTGCATCTTCACTGTATTTACAATTAGGTGGTTTTAATTACCTGTTTGAAAAGAACATTTCCTTCTATTTATAAGGTGAATAAAGTACACTTACAATTAACTTTTAAAATGCACATTACAGGTGCAATTGACTGTAGCAGCCTTTTGTGATGTATTTTAGAACAGTCTTCAGAAAATACAAGTATGGGCCACACGATAGAAAATCACTAAGCAATCCTTTGGTGTAATAACCTGTGTTCTAAGATGCAAAATAACTGTTCTAAGGGAATAAGGAAACAAAGAAAGCAGCAAAGTATTCATCTCAGTTATGACCGTGTTCATCCTGTTTTAAGTTCTCTCGTTTACTTATTCTGAAAGTTTAAAGGGCATTCAGAATCCTTTCAATGGTGTTTCCTAAACAATTTCTATCTTCAATAGAGTGAAATTTGACCCCATCAAACCTGATCAAAATTCTCATGTATTGTAATATGTTGGCAATTCACCCACAGCACAGAGGGGATTTACACAAGCAGGAGAATGACTGGGATATTTGTCAGTTAATTTTTTAAATAATCTTTCTGCTTTTTCATCAAACATTGCTGCTCAGCTGCTATTGACCCTCCAGAGACAGTAACAGTTATACTTAGTGTTGATCTGTTTGGCACATTCTGCATCTGTGCACATTTATCTGCAACTTATCCATCAAGTTAAGTAAGAGGAGTGTACCAATAGATGTGCAGCAAAGAGTAGATAAGAGTAAAGGATAAGAAACTTACAAAAGTAATCAATAGCTGTTATCCTAATATCAATGCCCTACCGTAGTGCCCTTCCAAAGTTGTTTGCCCGCTATGATGCATGCATATGCAGCCTGCAAAAAGCATGGGAACAGCCTAGGAGTATGTCTTTAGTAATCTGCAACATGGCCATATATTAACATGATTTGCTCACACTACTCAGACTCACCTCACGCAAAAGACATTGAGACTTAAATACATGAAGCTACATTTGACAAAAATCCACATAGAAAGTAGGAGAGGGAAATTATTTCTTCAAGATTTCATTACGAGGAGAACAACAGCATATATCTTATTCTTTTATGTATCAGCTTGTTGACATTTAACACCCACCAAAAACTACACTTTAGGTTAACAGTACAGATGTGTGTAATCAAAGCATTTAATTCCAGAAGAACCTCCAAGGCCTTTTGAATTTTTTGTCACTGACAATTTTAACACCTTGAGCAGAAATACTGTTTGTTCACAATGCCATAGTAATTAATTTTGGTCTGACCCCTAGCTCCTTAAATACAGACCTTTAATTTAGCATCCCAATTCTATTGTAATTTGTGTTAATTTAATGTTTTGCTTTGTTTGTTGTCATTTTGTTTGTTTTTCCTCAAACAAGGCAATATTCCTGAGAGGGTTGGATTATTTCTAAAAGTTTCCATTCTATAAAATCAAAGTTACTCAAAAATAACCGGAGTCGTCCTATAGCTACTAAAATTCAAACTTGGCTGACTTGTACTTCTGTAGCATTCAAAATCATTGCTTTCTGTTATTTTACATGAACATATACAAAGAAACATCTTGTGAAACTAACGGTAGAATCAAATAATGAACTGCTGGTATGGGGCCTGTTGGGCCAAGCATCTATTGTGTTGTGAGCTCCACATTGGCATACGAAAACTTGTTTCAGCAGTATCTTCGTTTTCTCTATTCACTCCTTATTGCAGTATCTGACTTGGGATAATTTGTCAGGCTTGTATTGAAATGCATCTGGCATCTGAGAGAATGCAACCAGATATATATATATATATATATATATTTAAAAAAAAGGAGATTGGGTAATACCGGGGTTTGGTCAAATATGTCTATGCTAAGTATCACATATTTGCAAGTTTCAGACTGATAAATAACCCTGCTCCACATAACATCTTTACTGTAAGGCTGTTTTCTTACTGTATTAACATTTCCACAAGGATGTCAAAAGGAAAGAAAAATATGATCCCTAGAGTTTGTAGGCCACTCAGGATAGTCAAAGAAGCAACACCTTGATTTCTTTTTCCAGAAAAATGCTCCAGTGCCCACAGAAGCTGCATGCCCCAGAATCTGAATGTGGGATTCTTTAAGAAACCCAGTTCTAGATATGACAAAAATAACAGCTAACTACTACAGAGATCCTTTGGGAATTGTGAACTCAGCAGCTCAAGCTGAAAAGCCTAACAGGGTTCAATAAAAACTAACCAAACAGTACTTTTGTTTTTGGAAAGGAGAGCTTTGCAATGAAAGGAGAGCCATCACAGTGGGGCTGATCTATCAGAGCTGTGTGACAGGGGCAACAGCAGTAGTAGAGATTTCACAGGTTGCATTGGCAGAATGGTTGGGGACAAGGACTGACGTTGCAAGGGTTGTTTTCATGGCAACAGCTTGCAGTAAATCCAAAGACTGCTACTCAGATGTGAAGAGCTCTGACAACAGCAGATACCGATGGATTACTGTTAACCTTAATCCTAATGCATAGGTATTTAAAAAGCCTTCATGACACCTGTCCACATGATACCTTAACTCTTAGTAATGCTGCTGTTAACCACTAAGAATCCAGTGATACATTTCCTGAACGTGAGGCAGAAATCCATTGTGAAGTGCTAACTTCTGCCTTTAGCAACTGTTCTGGGGTTACAACTGTTTTCAAAGTCTAGAAGAAGAGACCCCAAATACTCCCTTCCCCCCAGGAAACATCAAAACAGCAGAAACAACTTTCTTTAGCCTCAATGCAGATGTCTTTCAGCTTAATCCCAGTTCTGTAGCACTCGTGCAGACATAAGTGGCAAGCTATTTTTTATAGCAAAGCATACAATAATGTAAGGATGAAACAGGAAAAAATAGCTGATAATGAGAAGTATTCAAGATGATCCACATGTCCTGAATATACATGCCATTTAGAAAAGACACTTCAAGCGTGCCCTGCTGATGCTTATTAGTAGGCACAATGATGCTTTGTACTGAAATGTCACACTGAAAGTCACATCAGGTTTATGCTCAGATCTCAATTTTCCACTGTAGTTTTATCTGGAGAAATTTTTACTTACTCATCTAAAAAAAATAAACTTTTGCTTTTAAGGTACAATACAGAGGTTGGGGTGGCAGAAGGCCCGGCTGATAGACAACTGTTGAGGGACTAATTGAATAACATGCATAGGAATTCATTAAAATACAGATCAGAGAGAGGAAATGAGAATTAGACTAGGAATAAGTGGATCATAACTGCAAATGACCAGCTCACTCCCCATCACATTGTCAGACAACACCTGTGTGAATTTATGGCTGTGTAAAGGCAAAGTATAGACTTATGAGCAGTTGAAGAGAGATGGGTAACCAAAGTGCAACTTGAAGTATAATGATACTTTAACCACCTCCAAAGTGGGTGTTAGTTTTAAAACTTGATTTAGAAGACCTGATGCCAGAAGACTAGAAATAAATTTGTTAGCATGATTTCTTGACTAGCCCCAAGTTCAAGACTCCTAAGCAATATAACCTGTATGCTTCAAGAGCAGCTGAACCTATCATATGACCTGAGTCCAGTTTGCCTTAGCCAGTAGAAGCAAAGGAATAGCTTGTGGAGTGATAAAACAGGTGATCCCCAAAGTCTGAACTATCAAACCATGCCTCCATTAGTATTTTTGTGTTAAGGGTAGCTACTAATCTCAAACATGTTTATGAAGGCAACTAATTAGTACTGGAGAAGAAAAAGTAAGCATCCAGGGCCATGTTTCCCTGATTGCTTTATAGGCTCCCAGTCAGAACAGTGAAGGGATTAGCAGGCACAGAAATGTCAGGCAGAAATAACCATGTACCTAAACAGAGGAATTTACAAAACATTTTTCTATGTTAAATTTTCCTCTTTCACTTTGTTCCTTTGTGTGCTCTAGTCTTCTCCAGAATGGGAATTATCAAGTCACTACAAAAAAAAGCACATTGTACAATTTATTACCATGGTGCTACATGAAGGATTACAGAATGCCAACTGTCATGACTCATTACACAGCATCTAACTCAGCTTTCTGCAATGTTCCTGAAAACTAAGGGAGATAACAGTAACTTCGTAAAGCACAGTTTAGATATCATTGTTGACTTAATGTGCAGATGTCAGTCATGTGTCACTCAAGGAGTCCAGTCTCTAAGGAACTAACGCTGCAGTAGTTCTTCAGAAAGCTGAAAAAAGGTCCCATGATTCTGTGATTTCCACTGTGGGCTCAGGACTCACCGTCAACTAGCAGTAAAGATAGCTAATGACTCTGATCAGCACAAGAGATTCCAGGTTTAATCAGATCTGATGTTTAAGGCTTCTAAAGATAAAGAATGACCAGAACAGACTCAGTGGACCTTTCAAATTTCCTGCTTTAGGTCCTAAAAGTGACTAGAAAGATCCAATGTAAAGCCTTTAGAAAACTGGTTTGATCAGGTAATGCATCTACTGGAGCACTGAGTAGTATGTTGAGTGGCAGATGAATTGCTGGAGAAAGCATCAGATCATTCTGATGACATAGCCTGAAATAAAGCAATCAAGGCAAGCAAATGCTTTAGTAAGTGGTCAGCAAGAATGCAGTGCTCCTGTTGGGCACTGGGTAAGAATTTGTCTGAAATAGCCCACCTTGCTCTTCTACAGAAAACATCAGCCTGAATAGGCACACCTTGAAAACATAGTTGTTACAATTTCATACATAAGAAATTTTAAATAGATATATATGGCAAGTACTTTCATCAATCTGGCATTAAAATAAACCACTGAAGCCACGCACTGAAGGTCAGAGCTACTCATCTCTAGAGGCTGAGAACTTATTAGCTGCAATAAAGGTAGTCACGGACACTGAATAGGGGTATAATTTATCCCAAAATAATTTTATGTAGCTCCTTGGGATACCTGTTTACAACAGAAACAGTAAACAGCTACAGTAAAGAGCTTGATTACTGACCAAAAGTCTACTGAGGTAGTCACAGCACCAGCAAAAAAAAAAAAAAAAAAAAAGGTAGAACCTTGCTTTAAACATATAGTGCACTGATAGTTGGAGACCAAATCCTACCTATTCAGATTAGTTTGCATCCATGTTTTCTGCATTTCCTTGAGTGATGTAACTTAGATTAATGCAAATGTGACTAGGAACAGAACTGATTTTAGAGCTACTAAAATGTACATTTGTTTCCTCTTAAAAAGAATTTTCCAAAGCTGCTGCGGCCTTTGTCTGACAGCATGAACCAGGATCATTCAAGTAGTTATTGCTGAAAGAAGTGTAAATATACAACAGATGTACCCGCCAACGGTCACTGCACTGCTCATGTAGCAGTGTTTTCCAGGGTTTGTCTGCTGACAGAAAGGAATGGGCACTTAGCGGTAGTGTTTTTGCAGCTCTGATGGTATAAAAGGTTTGTAGTCAGTTTTTGTTTTGATTTTCTCTAGCTAGAGCTCTGGTTTAATAAAAATAAACAGCCTTTCAGAGAGACAAGCTATTCCTTAGGCAGAACACCTTTAACCAGGCCATCCATTTATGCCCATTTATACCCAGACTTTTGGAAGCACAGGTCAGATATGCATCATTGTTTTTCAGATGTTACCCCTGGACTGTTTCTCACCTTTTGTTCTGTTTTCTTATATTTGTCTTCCACTTAAGGTAGATCCTGGTCTCATCAGATTACTTCACATTGCTTCCTTCAGCGCTATGCAATCTCTACAGGAAATTGTTATCCTATGTGACTAGTGGTCCTGGCAAATCTCTGCTTGCTCCAGTCTTCATAGAATGGCTTGGGTTGGAAGGGACCTTAAAGATCATCTAGTTCCAACCCCCCACCATAGGCAGGGATGCCACCCACTAGATCAGGTTTGTCAAGACTCCATCCAGCCTGGCCTTGAACACCTCCAGGGATGGAGCATTCATAACCTCTCCAGGCAACCTATTCCAGTGCCTAACCACCATCTGCATGAATAATTTCTTCCTAACATCCAATCTAAATCTCCCCTCTTTCAGTTTAAAACCATTCCCTCTTGTCTTACCATTATTTACATGAGTACAGAGTCCCTCCCCATCCTTTTTATAAGAAACCTTTAAGTATTGAAAGGCTGCAATGAGGTCTCCACAGAGCCTTCTCTTCTCCAGGCTGAACATCCCCAGCTCTCTCAGCCTTCTTCATAGAAGAGGTGCTCCAGCCTCCAGCCCTCTGATCATTTTTGTGGCCCTCCTCTGGACCCATTTTAACAGGTCCACATCCTTCTTGTGCTGGAGGCCCCAGACCTGGACACAGCACTCCAAATGGGGCCTCATGAGGTCAAAATAGGAGACGATCACCTCCCTCAATCTGCTGGCCGTGCCTCTCTTGATGTAGCCCAGCATGCAGCTGGCCTTCTGGGCTGCAAGCACATTGCCAGCTTGTGTCAAGCTTCTCACCCACCAGAACCCCCAAATTCTTCTCCACTGGGCTGCTCTCAATGAGTTCTTCTCCCAGACTATACCCATGCCTGGGATTGCTCTGACCCAAGTGCAGTGTCCTGCACGTGGACTTGTTGGACCTCATTAGGGTCACATGGGCCCAGTTCTCTAGCTTATCTAGGTCCCTTGGAATGGCATCCCTTCCTTCTGTTGTATCAACTGCACCACTCAGCTTAGTGTCATCTGCAAACTTGCTGAGGGTGCACTCAATCCCATCATCTATGTCATTGATGAAGACATTGAAAAGCTCCAGTCCCCAGACAGACCGCTGAGGGACACTTATCATCGGCCTCCACGTGGACATAGAGCCACTGACCACTACTCTGTGTGAATCCATCAAGCCATTTCCTTATCCACCAAATTGTCCACCCTTCAAATCAATCTCTTTCCAATTTAGAAATCAGGATGTCATGTGGGTCTGTGTCAAAAGCCTTACAGAAGTCCAGGTAGGTGACATTGGTTGGTCTTACCTTGTCAGCTGATGCAGTCACCCCGTCACAGAAGGCCACCAGATTGGTCAGACATGATTTGCCCTTGGTGAAGCCATGCTGGCTGTCTCACATCACCTCCTGGTATTGCATGTGCCTTAACATTGTTTTGAGGATGATCTGTTCCACTATCTTGCCAGGCACAGAGGTGAGGCTCACTGGTCTGTAGTTCTCCATGTCTTCCTTTTTGCCCTTTTTGAAAATGGAAGTGATGTTTCCCTTTTTTCAGTTACTAGGGCTTTCAACTGACTGCCACCGTGACTTTTCAAATATGATGGAGAGTGGCTTGGCAGCTACATCAGCCAGTTCCTCAGGACCCTGAGATGGACGTCTTCAGGCCCCATAGACTTGTAGCTGTTCAGTTGCATCAAGAGGTCCCAAACCTGCTCTTCACTTGCAGTGGGAGGGACTCTGCTTCCCCAGTCCCTGCCTAGAGGTTCGAGGGCTCCAGAGATGTGAGAAGCCTGAGTGCTAGTGAAGACTGAGGCAGAGAAGTTAAGTACCTCAGCCTTCTTCATGTCCCTTGTTACCACTCCTCCATCTACATTTTTCAGAGGTGGTACACTCTTAGTCTTTTTTCTGGCCAATGTACCTATAGAATCCCTTCTTGTTATTTTTGCATCCCTCACCAAATTCAGCTCTGTCAGTGCCCTGGCTTTCCTGATTCCATCCCTGCACATCCAGATAGAATTTCTGTACACTTCCCAGGGCACACAGCCCTGTTTCCACTGCCTATACACTTCCTTCTTTTGCCTAAGTTTGATCAGGAGGTCATTCCTCAGCCATACTGGTTTCCTGCCTTCCCTGCTGCATTTATTGCACATGGAGATGGAGAGCTCTTTCACTCTAAGAAAAATATCCTTAAAGAGTTGCCAGCTCCGATCAGATCCTCTGTCCCTAAGGACTGTGTTCCATGGGATCTCATCCACTAGTTCTTTGAACAACTGGAAGTTTGCTCTTCTGAAGTTGAGGGTCCTGACTTCACTCTTCGCCACGCCCACATCCCTTGAGATCACAAACTCAACCAGGGCATGGTCACTGCAACAGGCTGCCTCCAATCTTATCTTCTTTAATGAGGTCAACTACATTGGTGAGCACCAGGTCCAGAAATACTTCTCTGGTTGGTTCATCTAATACCTGGATGAGGAATTTGTCCTCAATGCACTCCAGGAGTCTCCTGATTGCTTACTGCCTGTAGTGTAGCTTTCCCAGCAAACACCCAGGTGGTTGAAATCCCCAGCAGGATGAGAGCATGTGACAGCAATGCTTCTTGTAGTTGGAGCAAGAAGGCTTCATCTAAAGGCTCCCCTTGTTCAGGCAGCCTGTAGTTGACCCCAACCACAGCAAGTTTGCAGACAACACCAAGTTAGGGGCATATGTCAATCTGCTCAAGGGTAGGAAGGCTCTGCAGGAGGATCAGGATAGGCTGGACTGATGGGCCGAGGCCAACTGTATGAAGTTCAACAAGGCCAAGTGCCGGGTCCTGCACCTGGGGCATAACAACTCCAAGCAGAGCTACAGGCTAGGAGATGTGCGGTTAGAAAGCTGCCTGTCAGAGAAGGACCTGGGAGTATTGGTTGATAGTCAACTGAATATGAGCCAGCAGTGTGCTCAGGTGGCCAAGAAGGCCAACAGCATCCTGGCTTGTATAAGAAACAGCGTGGCCAGCAGGTCCAGGGAAGTGATTGTCCCCCTGTACTCAGCTCTGGTGAGGCTGCACCTTGAGTACTGTGTTCAGTTTTGGGCCCCTCACTACAAGAAGGACATGCAGTGGCTTGAGCAAGTCCAGAGAAGGACTATGAAGCTGCTGAAGGGTCTGGAGAACAAGTCTTACAAGGAGCAGCTGAGGGAGCTGGGACTATTTAGCCTGGAGAAGAGGAGGCTCAGGGGTGACCTTATCACATTCTACAGGTACCTTAAAGGAGGCTGTAGCAAGGTGGAGGTTGGTCTATTCTTCCATGTGCCTGGTGACAGGATGAGGGGGAATGGGCTAAAATTGAGCCAGGGGAGGTTTAGGTTGGATATTAGGAAAAGCTTCTTTATAGAAAGGGCTGTTAGTCACTGGAATAGGCTGCCTAGGGAAGGGGTGGAGTCACCATCCCTGGAAGTCTTTAAAGGACATTTAGATGTAGAACTTAGGGATATGGTTTAGTGGAGGACTTGTTAGCATTAGGTCAGAGTTTGGACTCAGTGACATTGGAGGTCTCTTCCAACCTAGACTATTCTGTGATTCTGTGAAAAGGCTCCCCTTGTTCAAGCAGCCTGTAGTAGACCCCAACCACAAGGTGGCCTTTATTGGTCTCATACTTAATTTTTACCCAAAGGCTCTCAACCTGCTCGTGGCTGTTTCTCAGTGGCAACTCTTCACAATCTATCTGGAGTTCTCTGCAACTGAAGGTCTGGGAATTTCTTTCAGTCCTCGGGGGCTCTGTCCATGTGTAAGCATCTTCCACAGTGGGTCGTGTCCCCTCCCAAAACCCACTGGGTTTTGGTCTCAGTGAAGCGGGCAGACGCCATTTTTGCTTCAGTATCAGCCTGCTCCTCATCACTACAGGCACAGAGGGGCCACCTCCCACCATTGTACATGCCCTGCCAGCACCAAGCACCGCGCCGCGGCCTGGTCCCCGCACTGCAGGCCCCTGGCACTCCCCAGGGCTGGGCTGCCCCTGTACATGATGGGGGAACAGCCATGGCTCCCCACTCCACCCCAGCCTCGCCAGCTGTTCTTGGGAGGGCTGCCGGCTGCATCCGTGCAGGAAACCCCTCACTCGTCACCATACCCTGCCCTGCTGCAGCACTGTGTCTGCCCCGTAGACCATCACCTCAGAGGGTCTGTAGTGTCTTCCTGGACACTACAACCTTTCCCCCCCCAACAGTTTAACATTACTGCACAGATTTAAACTGAGCTCAGCCAAGCAGCAGGAGATTTACAGTACTGTATATCACCATGACAAGTGCTGTGCAGCTGGGACAGTGGCAGAGTGCCACAGTCCTGCATGGCAGAGGGGACTCACCTCCAGTCAGCCCGGGTTCACTCATGGCTCACTCAGTCCCTGGTTATCTCCAGAGGTTGTCATCACAGGGCCATTAGGAGTCCTGGACCAACTGTGCCAAGCCCCAGCCAGCCATCAGTCAAAAGATAAGTTCACTCACCTCTGACTGTCAGCATTTCTCCATGCTCCACTACCCAGCAGTAATGCACAGAGGAGAGCACCATTTGGGTAATGGAGTCAAAATCCCCCTGATGTTTCCACCCATCTAATTTATTCCTAGTAAAATTTCTTATCTTAAGTCATCGATCTTTTTTAATTGCTATTTTCAGCAAGCAGCAACTTATGTATTTTTTTCCTTTAAAGAAAAATTAACATTAAAATTCTGAATATTGAATGTTTTCATATGAATTGACGTTGGAAACTTTAATAAATATTTCTGTGAAATAACCCTATCATTGTGATTTGGTTTTTATTGGGATTTGAGCAACAAATACACATCAAAATAGGGATGACTTTCCTAGCAGTTTTAATTATTCTCCATTTGTTTTTTTCTCAGTGACAAAGGAGTTGTGAAAGATCTTAAGGAAATACCTTCAAAATCTGTAACAAAGCCACTATATTCAACACTTTTGCTTACCAGGGCACATACTATTTTTAATCTTGATCTCCTATTGATCAAGCACAAAAAAAAATGCAGAATGCCAATATACACCCATGCATACCAAAATGTTGAAAATGGACAATGCAGTTTCCTTCAGCCCAATTAAAATTAACTGTGTAAAGAAACAAATACAGATATGTGAGCTTTTAACTATTGTAACAGGTATTTAGCAGACAGTATACTCTCTCTATGCAGCTCTGAAACATACCATACCCTCTGGTGAGTTCCTGCTAGTACTGATCACTTTATTCCTCGTGTCTTTCAGGCTACATACCATTTATCTTTTATAATTGCTTTTGCAAAACAGCGTAGCCTAGCCATTTATGTTTGGCTAGTGGTCTACAACAGAGACCAGATTCTTTCCTTCCGCTCCCTGATGACCAGTGAAACCTTTTTCACTGTCTGTTTTAAGACAAATTCTTTTGAAATTTAACAACTTTTAGTCAAGTCATTCATCCTACCAGCACACAGTGCCATTATTTCCCAAGGATTACTTATCCTTGGGAAAGTGGATGTTAAAGTAGTTTAGCCCCACTTTTCCTTAACTCCTTCTCTGAAGGACAGTTTTCTATTTCTAGCCATTTTGACAGGAGTGCACAGTTCTTGCTATTTAAACTCTACTTGCAGGTAATAGAGTCTCTCATTTTGTAGTGAACACATACCACACCTGTGTTAACTAATACTACAGGGCACAAGACATTTCCTAAAGTGAACACCATAGGAGAGCTTTGGAGCTCTACAGAGACTGAATTCCCAGCTCCTACACAAAAAGACTTTTCAGCTAGTAAACTTTATTCTTTCCTCTTTCCAACTGGTTCCCAATTCCACAACTAAGTCTGCAGAAAAGATTTACTGGTCAAGTACATATTGACCATCATAACCTAAACGGCTTTTTCATACCTGCAATATGTGTGACTCTGAAGTGCATTTTATGACAAGGCAGCTAATTAGTGACCACCAAGCCATTGCAGAACAGTTTTGTGAATTGTCTGATGGATATGTGATGCGTGGAATAAACGTCTTCAATGCATAAGACTGGAAAGTTAAGCTGGAGGAGGTAAGAATATACTCACTTCTTCGATTGTTCCTAGTAAATAATTCTGCTGTCCAGAGACAGGGATGTTATTGTGCCCCTGAGTCAACTAACACATTTTACCTAGAAGAACATGCAATAATGTCAATATAGCTGCTTGAGATACACTTAGATGCACAGGAACAGGCAGAAGAGAATCTAGTGGCAAGAATAATTGTTCTAGCTGGGCAAATGGACACTTGGTTATGATACTGCAAGGAAAGGGAAAGAAAGGCTACAATAAGGCTTTATTTACAGCAACAGGAAACAGAACAATCAGAACAGCTTTTTTTTTTTTTTTTTTTGAGGGAGGAAGGCAGGAAAAGAAATAGCAAAAGTGAAATGTTCAAAAACAATTACATTGTCAAAATCTGTATTCACCTGAAGTGAAATGCAACATATTTGGATGACTTGTATAAAATCAACACAGAAGAAAATCTGGAGTGCCACCCTGTTACAGCACAGGAGGAGTCAGCATAAATTAGAATATTCAGACAAAAAGTGCTTTATTTTATTTATTTTTGCTACAGTGTACATAACTAGAAGCTGAGAATTTCTGCCTCAAGCTATCATGAATACATTAAGTTTGACACATTTCTGGGAAGGATTAGAGTCCCAAGTACAGGGAACTCCCCACCTATTAATACAGTTCATTGTTATCTATATAAAGATACTATGTTAGGGTATATAGATCCATAGCATGGAACAGTCTTCAGATATACATTTAAATTTTTTAACCTGAGTTTTAAAATAATATAAGGCTTCATCCCTCAGAATATCAGGCTTAGAAACCACTCATTTAGAGGAAAGGATATTTTCTAACTGCCTATGTCGTTCTTCCCAGTATAATGCAGTAATTTGTAATGTGTTGAGTAATTTAAGTAATTTAGTTTGAATGTATTGAGTTTTCACTAAACCAAAGAACTCCAAAAGGTGTGTAGAGCAGGGAACTGGAGAAATCTTTTAAGACATTCTTCACAAGATTTTTAGTTGAAAAGCTGCTTCCCACTGAGTAAAAAGAGGCAAGTCTTGGATCAGATTTATTTAAAGTCCTCAAGGTCTAAACTTTGAAATTAAAAGAATGTGAAATTCCACCATTATAAGTACTTAATATTTAAAGAAAATAAGAAACACGTTAACTATAATAATGAAGAACCACCTGCATTCTTTTTCTATCATACCAGTAAAACAAAATCACATGGACAGTGAAGACAGAAAATGCTCTAGTCCAATTAAGGGAGGCTATTCCATACTAACAAAGAAGTAGTGTTGACCATGCCCTACTGAAAGCCCTATTGAACATAAACTAATAAGGTTTCTACAATCTTTTATCCATTTTACAATGCTTGGTATGGTGTTTTGTTTAAATTGCCACGGGACAGAGGAAGAAAAATTGATACAAAAAGGATACCATCTGGTAGACACTCAAGTCCTTTAAGTGTCTCTCTAATATATTGCAACTTACTACAGACATTTTAACTGAGTTCATTTTTATCATCTTTGGTCAATTTTTGTCAAGAAATATTGCAAAACTGCTTCCTACAGGTACCAAATAGGTACACAGAGTGATTTCCAGACCCAGAAAAAAAATTCCTTGACAGGCAGAGGAGATTACTTAGTACCAACTGCCAACCTTCAGAAAGTTCATCTTTGCGAGGAATGTGTACACATCTGCTGTTGAATATTCCACAAGGGATAGCATTACATTTCCTTGGCACACCATCTCCTCCACTGGCACTCTCAAGCAGCATCACATGTTATTGTTTGTATCATATCAACTCTATAAAAACGGACATCTTTTGCCCGGTCACAATTTCCCTTTCCACTGAAATCTGAGTGCCTGCCAGTATTCCAGGTTTGCAGTTTCTTCCCTCTTCTTCCTCCCCAAAATAACATAAGCAGAATGCTTTTCAAATCTCACTTCAGGTGAATTTTGTTCCATTTCAAATGAACAATCTTTTAATGGAATAATCAGAGGCTGTATTTTGCATAACAGTAGTCTCTCTCAATATGCCAAACAGATGCACAAAAGATTAGATACTGGAAGCACCATTACCTACTGTACAACTATGTACACACAGCTATGTTCCTCCTCAAGCTGCCAATACTACCCTTGTCCTGACACTTAGCCAAACCCTAAAACATTAAATTGCATAGTAGTCATAATACCTGCTAGTGATTGATGTGTCACTGGCAACTGACAAATTCACAAGACAACAGTAATGTGTAATTTGTCATTAATGGACCCAGCTTGATAACATTCATGGCCAGTTTAAGAAACTTAACTCATAACAAATTCATTCACACAAATGTGACAATCAAGAAAATCACTCTCTCCAGCACTAAGGGAAGAATAAAAAAGATGAATATGAGTTCCTATGGGAATATAGGGTTGGCATAAAGTACTCAGCTCTGGAGAATAAAAACCTGTTTATTCACTGAAAAGCTATCACAGAGGGGAGGCAATTTCTCCAAAACTGCAGTTATATGACATGCCTCAACAATAAACTGGAAAAAATGTTTTCAGAACAGAGCTCTTCTCTACCCACCACCTCCCCCCAGCAACACTGTTAAAGGTAATTATCAGTTCTTGTCTTGATAGTGTCTTAGGTCCTCCCTCCATCCTTAAGAAAAATGGCATAATACATACCATGCAGAATTACAAGCAGAAATCTCAAGACTGAGATGTGCTTAGTTAATACCACAATGAGGTGCCTGAAGGAGAAATACTCATTTCTGCATTTCACACTTGGGACACATTCATAACTCTGACAAGGGATAACCTGTCAGAACTGTTCCTACAAAGAATGGGTATTTGTCAAAGGTATTTTAGATTAAGACCATGTGATACAAACAAGCCACCCAGCACTGCTAAATTCCTCCCCTTAGAAATATGCATGTGCAGTTACCAACTTACACTTAATTCCCTCCAAATACAACTACTTATGTTTAGGATAGCAAATTCAGAGAAAGATGACAGTTTGGGGACTTTTAGACATTAATTACAAAAGGGTTGTCTATGATTAGTGAAAACAACCACTGAGTAACATCCTATTCCTGGGTGGTCTTTCCAGTAGCAAGCCATATCTTATAGTATGAGTGTAATAGTGGTATTATTGAAAATGTAAACATGTTTGAGGAGTACACGATGCAGTCATTCATTTTACTCAATATAGGGGAACAGCAAAGGAGACGTTTTAGGAAGTTTGACTAGAGGTGATGAAATACAACTACATTTGAAATACTGACTAAAACTGTGCATCTGCTTTGGAGGCACCAATCTCCCATCACAACACAGGACACAAAACAGGAAAGTGATAAAACATGATTCACAAATAGATCCTAATTATTAAGTTCCAAGTTGCAGGCAAATGCTGAGTGTGGTTGAGAAAAAAAAAAAAAAAGTCCCACTTTAAATGCTTGTTAAACATGGAAATACAGGTTGACAACATGGATGCTACTGTACACAATCCTAGATTTGGAAAACAATGTTGAATTAATTCAAAGAACCCACTGCTGCAATGTTTCTTTAAGAAGCACAGGTAAAAAGCAGAAAGGAGATGGGAAAACACTCTTCAGTTTAAACAATATGCAATACCAGGCTTCAGGTATGAGAGATGAGAGATCATTTTTTAAATAGCTAATAGTTAACACTAAGAACAAGAAAACCAAAAGACAGCAAATACACAACTTTGTGTATTATCTGACCTTATAAGGTCAGATAATATTTATAAGTATTCCTGTATCTATGAAAAAGTGCCTTCCTTTGCTTCATAAATTCTCAAACTCATCTCATGATTCATCTGCAAGTTCCTACCTGTAATTCACAGTTTACTTTTCACTTCAATCTCTTGTTAATCACTCAGGCAACAGAGCTAATATAACCAACAAGCAAAGTAAAATAGCTAACAAGCAAAGTAGTCCAAAAATATTCAAAATCTTCCATATATAAACATTTACATGTAGGTTATCTGTCAATGTATTGACATAGAACCAGTAGTACATTGGGAACTAACCAAAAACAGAAATCCTCCTGCAGTGAATATGGTTTAAATTTGTGCTCCATAGGGCAATGATAAAGTGCACTAAATGCCTAATCCTGTCTCTTAATTTAATCCTCTGTGTCATTTATCTCAATTTTTATGGCCATCAGTTCCAAAGATGAACATGCTATCCCATATTGAAAATTGTGCATCAGTTTATCCATATCTGTGACCTAGAAAATTTATATTTAACATGTAAAAAATGTTTTTAAGGATTACATAGATTCTAATCATGCTCAGGAGAGGCAGCTATTAATTGGAAGTCTTGACTGCAAGTTACCCTCAAGATTACATTTAATGGTCTTGAAGTGAGTGCTATAAAGGACTAGGAAGCAGGATTTCCAGGTTCTGCTCCTGCCTTTACTCCATAACCTTGTGCAATTTCACTAAGACAAAAAGAGAAAAACAAAGTTCTACTAAAAGACAAATGAAACAACCCCATAGCCAATGGTGTGGTGTTACCATGACTAATGGAAACACTGTCTATGTAGTGACATTACCACATCTTGTTTTTTTTACAGCTGTCTTATGTTTTTCCAGTATTAAGGCTTTTAACCCTCTAGGAATCAGTTCCATGCTTTCTCTGAAGAAGAAAAAATATTCCTGCAAATATTCCTGTTTCTAAAAATCACAAACCTCTAGCAACACAAAATTCTAGTTTCAACTACTAACAGCCCTTACCTTCTTGCCATTCCCTTCCATGCATACTAGTTTTCTCACTGAAAGTGTAGGGGGTAAGGATTCAGCATAAGTTAATCTTTCAGTTTTAAGGGTAATATTTTGTCTTTACTTATATGAAAAGTGACAATAAGGTAGAAATACAAACATCCTATAAGTAACCACAACTCCTTTTTCCCACTTGTTGAGCTTTTGTTAGAGATGCTTACAAGTATTACTAAAAATGCAGCAGACAGCAGAATTTTTTTTTTTTTTTTGGATACAAGAAATGGGTCACAAGCAAATTCCTATCAATATTTCAGCATCAGAACTGGAAAGTTCTGTTATTCTGTTATTGCTAGGACCCTGTAGAGACAGCTCACCATCTCCCCTTATCCCTGACTTCTTGGGCTTCAACCAAGACTAGTAAACAAGTGTTTTTCAGTAAACTGCTTGAGCTTCTATCTTCAGTATCATGCATTTCTCACCCATCCAGCCATGTCATTTCCTTTGGCATATCCTGTCTTGGAGATTTAGCAATTCCAGCTGAGAGGTGGTTCTTTTGAATGCTTTTACATGTTTTTTCATGAAGTGTCTAGATATGAACACTTGCTTCTCTTGGCCATTTCACTTCCACTTGGTGATGAGGCTTGGGAAATAGGATGTGTCTTCACAGGAGTCTGGGCACAGATAGACTTTTTTTTTTTTTTTTTTACAGACATCTATAACTCCAGCACTTCTTAGAAATCAAGAGAACTGGCAAAAACACAGTAAATATAGGCAGTGTAAGGAGGTAAGCACACACGAAAAATGGATTCTTCTAGTGTATAAAGAAGAATTCTGTGTAAGAGCTACGGAGCTAGAGGTGGCTTTAGGTTACTTTTTCAATTCCTCAGCCTTCGGCTAGTATAGGAACAGGCATTTTTCCAAAGCAGATTAAAGTAGCCATACATAACCCCATGCTAAATTTTTGCTTAAATTCAGTCATGGAAGTAATTGCTGACTACACTCCAAACATGAGCCAAAAGACTTTTAATCTGGATCCAAGTCTCCCTGGAAGCTTAGAGGTACTTAGATCCAGCTTTTTGGGTCACGTCCAATTTTGAACTTTTTTGTTTATCTTGTACAAGCCATTAAGCCTCCATTAGGTGAGGAATTTAGAACAACAAGTAACAGCATGGCCTTCCCTAGCAAACTGTGTGATGGCCATGTCATCCAAATAAGATCTCTTAACTAAGAGAGACTCAATAATGCTAACAGTGAGCAATCACTTAGTAAAAAACTATAATCCAATAAAAAATAGAAGAGACCTGAACTGGGAAATGAAGCAGTGAAGAGAGGAATGAGTTTACAGAATGGTGTACAGCCTGAACAAAAAGTATGAGCATCTGGTCCCCCTGTTTCACAGAACAAAGGAAGAAGAAAGGTGGAAAAGAAGAAAGAAGCATCATTCAGGGAGTGTGAAATCAGCTTGAGGAACTTACTGCTTACATGCCAAGATTCTGACTGGATTCAAAGGAGGAAGTTATGCATAGCAAAAAATAATAATAATAAAAAATATAGCAGCTGTTTTTTAAAGAGATTTTCATGCCACCATGGTTTTTTACAGCTCTAACAAAACTCCCAGTGACGCCCAGTGTTGAAGATCATCTACTGGGACACCTGGACCTACACAACACTTATGTTCTCCCATGAAACGTTGAGTGTTGTAGTATAAGCAATATTTTATTTAACCAAGGTCTGTTAGTGGTGGAGTCACCATCCCTGGAGGTCTTTAAAAGACATTTAGATGTAGAGCTTAGCAATATGGTTTAGTGGGGACTGTTAGTGTTACGTCAGAGGTTGGACTCGATGATCTTGAGGTCTCTTCCAACCTCGAAATTCTGTGATTCTGTGTTTTCAGTTGCTTGTACCTCAACATTATTTTCCTTTATTCTGATAGCTGCTTGTGAGGAACAGTTTATACTGTCACAGAAGCCATTTGGCAGCTTAACATGCCCTGGAAACCCTGCACACTGCTGCCCATGACTGAGCAGCCAGTTCACTGCCAGTAATTAGACATTATGAGTGAATGGCAGCAGAGCCTTTGTAGCCAATACGTTCTGGCTGAAGGCACCAATGCTGCCAAATCCCACTGCAAGGGAAAGCCTTCTACAACCACAGACATCCTCTGAGGAGCATGCATGGCCAGAACCCAGCCTACAGCTACAGCCTTCAATTAACTGAACTGCAACAACAATTAATTTAAGCTTCTAAACAATCCTCTAAATCATCAGGTTCCTGAGGTTTACAGGTACCACATGCATTGCGTCTGGGACTGTTTGTTATACAGTAACAAGACACTATAGAACACCAGCCTCTCCCAGAAGTATAAATGCAGAAATTTACTTTTCTTTATGCTGTGTTTTCCAGTCAGCTGCTCTGCTTCCTCTGCGCTGTAGGTAATAGTTCACCTGTCCCCCTCATCCTTTGTGGCTGTCTACACAGAGGAAAGGCAGTGCAGGGTGAGAAAACAAGAAACAGCCTATGTGCAAAAGGAAAAACGTAGCTGTCATGTCTTGCATGCAGGAAAGAGTAGCTCAGCAAGAGTCAGCTCCAGAGCAAATTTGCTCCTGTCAACCTCAAGTCACTTCAACTCATCTTTACATTCTACAACACCACTATCAACTATAGGATTTTTCTGTTTAACTACATTAGGGATCCCAAGCTGATCAAGATGGGCATTTAAGACCTAAGTTAGCAGGGCAAGTCTTATAATTAATTTTCCAGTAGAACATTGTTTGAAGTATTTGAGTGATGTTTATGTATTTGTATTCAAGTTTTACTGAAGTATTTACCAAAGATTTTAGTTTTCCTTTAAAAATACTTGTACAAAAAAAATCTAATTCTAAAAAAAAATAAAAGACATGTAACCATGTTTCCTTACCTCAAAATGCTTTTCTTAAGTTCTAATTTTCTTTGGAAGTTAATGTTTTAAATATTTCAGATAAGATACGGTAACATATTGCAGATACTAGAAAGATTTGCATAGCAACAGTAACACATTTTCTCCCACACAATGACCCTGATTTTTCCTAAAAGTAACCTGAACAAATGAGATCAGATTAATTTATGGTGTGGCCTCACAAGGTTTGCTGTGGCTACCCTTAAGATGAGCCTGTCTGAATTGCCTCTGGAAACTTGTCCATTTGTTGCTTCATCAAAACCCTGCCTGTGTTAAAACTTCCCAAGGAATGAATGAATGCATGGTGAGGTTTATAGGCACTCAACATTCATCTGACACATTTCAGTTAAATACCACTCAACATAATACCTTTTGGTCACACTAACAGTTTAGTTCTTTTCTCCTTTGATAGTTCTCGGATTATTTTGATTTCTTTGCCTAAACCATTGAATCTTCAGACACCATATAGAAAAGATACTCAGGAGCTTTTGATCAAGATATTTCTTTAGTTCACCTTAATAAATAGCACTGATTTTTAAGGAAAATCACCAGAAAGCTAGGCAATAAAACACTGTAAATACAGGTACCAGAGATAAAATGGACTTCAGATAGCTCTTGGGTTCCCCTAACATAGTTCATTGGCTGCTGAGCATTCAGAGATCATAGTTATAAGTCTCCCCAGAAATTAATGTATCTGGTACATTCCCCAGGATATGTTGAAGGCAGTTGCAAGAATGTTAGGAATAATAGCTAGGAACTGTCAGGATATAGCATTTTTCCAACCACACCTGCCAAATGCTTTGGTTTCTAAGCCATGACATCAGATGAACAGAGATGTACAGAAGACTTATTTCTTCATTTTATCTCCAATATGAAGGGAACTGTCAAACACTGCCAGCTAGCAGTGCATACTACAGTGCATCTGCCCTGGCAAACTGGGCAGATGCAAATGAAGGCAAGGAAACACTTGGGAAGTGGTGGGTTCTTCACTTTATGTCTGTGGGCAGATGGTCCATCCAGAGATGAAGTCAAAAAGAGCCAAAAGGCTTTAATAAATATTTGTTCTGTCTTTAAGACAGCTCCTCTGTAGAGAGGTTCCTGGTCTTTCTGCATTCTTTGAGAACTAGTGGTGTTTATCCCTCCTCTTCCTTTTGCAGCAACACATTTTGCTCCAGCTAAACATTTCCCCCCACAATATCTGCTCCAGCACTGTACATTCCAAATAAATGAGCTTTTCCTTCATGTTAATCATCCCTAATGAGGCAGATATTATTTCCATAAATCAGTTTCTCCTCATCTCTTTTTAGATCCTGATATGGAGGCCTTCCATTGCAATCTCCTAGATTCAGAGAGACAGTTAGGTCAGATCATGATTTTTTTTTATACTTTGCTTTAAAGCAACTCCAACAGCAAGAGGACAGAAAAGCAGTAGTATCCCAGGGACATAAGCCTGGGTTGCAAAGGATTGCTTTTGACTCAGCAATTACAACACCTAGTCATATCTATCCTTGCTTTAGGACAGGTGCAATGAACTGAGTTGTGTGACATTACCTATCTTTTATAGAAAAAAAAAAAAGGTTCTTTCCACCCCTTTAAACCCTTTAAATAGTTTGCATATTTTGAAAGAAACTTTTTGTACAAGGCTTACCTTTCACAAATTTAGAAATATACCTTGAGTTATTCGGTACTTAAGAACTCCAGGACAGTAATCAAAGGAGTGTGGCACATCTTGACAGCAGTATTCAAGCAGGTACCCTGTTCAGGAGCTCCCAGAACCCTGCACCTTCTCATCCAGGGCAGGAAGGGAACAGGGAACGCAAGACCTGTCATATATGCATATATGAAAGGTCACTTCTGACACACATCATGCTGTCATTTCAACCATATTCACGAAGAGTTTTATCCTTGACCATCCTGCACTACCAACTGTTTTCAATCTCAAACAGTCCTACCAAGCCAGCATCCCACCCAGGAGCATTTAGTTTTGAATAATTCTACGTTAATAATTGCTTCAAATTGTATACTGGCTATTTGATAATAGTAGTAGTTCACACTGTTTACTTTTTCCTTTCAAAGACCTCTTGGATATAACTATTACTTCTAGACTAGTACAGAAGAAAACTAAATCGACCTGAGCAATAATGTTAACAGCATATTGTGAACATGGTTATGGAAATATAGTAGACATTTGAAACTGTGTAAAGAAAAATAAAACCACCACAGAAGACCTGCAACACCCTACATCCACGGTTAGAGATCTGCTAGAAAACCTTTATCACCTAAAGATCTTAGAGGCAGAAAATGGGTTTTTCAATCAAGCTGACCATATGGTGGTGTTTTTTTCTAACACTGTGTTATGTTCATGCAGAAGAGTTAGATCATAGGAAAGGTCATTACATGCTTAATCTGATCTACAGAAAAGCCAAATCTGCAATATTTTTGCAATTTCAATACAACAAGAACACTCTTACTGTAGGGTGGGGGAAGAAGACAACACTGTTAATACCCAAGTCTGACACTCCTAATCTTTAAGTATACAGACCACTACACTATTTTGAGTAACCTGCAATTTTCTTCATAGATCTTCATTTTGTGATTTTTTTTTTCTTTGCAATTAACTGAAAAAATGCAGCAAGTGTTTTCTTTTAATTATCCTTCTGACACCAGATATTTCAAGATCTTTTACTGGAAAGAATGAGCTATTTCAAATGGATGACAGATTTTTGAAATATTGAGCGTTTTTCTAAAAAAAAAAAAAAAATAGTAATAGATACGTAAGCCCATCTTGATGTTTTTGAAGAACACCTCTTCATACAGGTGTACTGCTTTAAAAATGACCCTGGCTGTGTAGTGTTTCAGGGAAACAGAGCTTTATTAAATATAGTTTTTCTAATACAAGTGCTTTCTATGCTAAAACTGTAAGTCTTAGATCCACCTGAGGACTACTCCACTGGCTTCAGTTATAAATCCATCCCAAGTCTTCAGACAATATTTTTTCTATTTTACAGATGTTCTTGTAAGGAGTGGCTGAAGATGTGTATACATTGTTTATTTTTCCCAGTCAATCCAATAATCTCACAATATTTAACCATTTTGCTTCTACTTTCCCTAAATAACATCTAAGCCAAGACAAAAAAACATCCAGAAAAGGCACTTAACATTTTTGGAAAGTATCAATATCTAAAAAAGTAGTCCTTGGAGCCATTAACCTTAAGGGAAACATAAACCTAACACTTTGGCTAACTTTTCACAAAACTTGATGTGTCAACATGTATGGATTTTCTCTAGGGAAAGGAAAAATTAGATCTTCATCTATAGTACCATGAAGATTTCAGGCATTTTTATGCTCTGGGATTTGTTAATTTCACCAACTTCAGTGCCAAGGAAGTACACAGAGCAGCAAAGATTTGATGTTAAAAAAACCCTGTGCTGAAGGAACTCAACCCAACAAAATCCAATTGACAAATGGCAGGAAGCCAACTGCATGCATGCAACCAACTTTTTAAATGCTGTTCACACAGACTTATAGTACAAACAGCTCATCTTTAACAATCTGCCTTTAAAAAAATATTTGAACATTCTTTGTTGTCCTCAGTCATTGTAAGGTGGTAATGTTATCTGGTATTTAGGTACTCCTTAACAGTAGTGTGCAAGAGTTCAGGATTTAATGTATGAATTTTGTGGGTGATAACAGCCTGAGAACCTATACTATGATCTGTAAATTTCCATGCAAGGTATGCCAAAATTGTTGTATAAAATTTTATACTTTTCCAACATATAAGTGTCCTATAGTAAATTCTTATTCTGAGCTATAACCTTATTTGTGTTGAAACAGGGCTCCTGCTCAGGCGAAAAAAAAAAAAAAAATGCTTTTATTGCAGATTTAAGTGCAACAGCAGGCAGGGTACAAGACAAGGGAGATCTTCCTCCTGAGCTCTGGGTCTGCATATAGCAGAGAATATATATATATATATATTTTATCTTTGCACAGTGGAAATAATTCTTAAGCAGAACAGACCTAGCACTTTTCCTTCCTTGCATAATTATTACCATGCATGCAATTCTGATTTCAGCTGATTTAGGTGGGTGTATGTGAGAAGATAACTGGACCTCTATTGTCTCTAAACATATCACTGCTACATTAATTTAACTAGCTGTGCTTCCTGGCAAATGGCTCACACTTCTGCAGGGACATTTAGGAATGGCTTTGCTCTAAAAAAAATATTAGGTTAATTAGACATTTGCTCTTTCCTCTGTTTACACTGCTTTCTTGATCCTCTCTCATTTTTCCTCAGTGTTGGCACATACAAATAATTCAAGTTTCTTCTATGCTGTGTGGTAACTTCCCTCCAGATTCAGCCCAGGTTTGCTTGTAGCCTGGTGCTCCTCCTGCTCCTCCACACCTCCTTAATACTCCTGCTTCAATTCTCTCCTTCCTTTTTCATCAGTAATGGGTCATCATCCATGTATTTATCTCATCTCCACTCACCAAGGTAAGAAGCATTTCAGCAGTGTAGAGCACTGTAAGTGCTACAATGCTATATAAATGTTTTGAAATAATTCTTTGGGGGTAAAAAGGAAAATTTTCCTCCAGCTGAAATTAATAAGATGATCTTACAAATAAGATGAGGTGAATTTGCTCAAAATTATATCCTAATAAAATATTCTAAATTTATTCCCACTCTCATTCTTAGAGAAGTACAATAACAATGCATTACCACAATTTCACTGGAATTTCTGACAAATGTGTTTTGCATCCAGCCCATCAGAACTGAGCACAACCATGGGCTTACACTTTGTCATGGTAAGACATAAGCATCAGAACACAAGGTCATTTTGTTTCAAAACCAAAGATAAGGTGATGTCCTACCCTCACACTGAGTTTGAGTCTACAGACCAGCCTTGACTTAAAAAGGCATCCTGGAATAGCAATATTTTAATAATTAACCTGAAATAATATATTAATGTAATAAAATAAACTGGGTATGATAAGTAGGTTCCAAAGGAAGTCCCTTGAAGCGTCACTATGGGAAGCAAAGAGCCTTGCACTGACAACTCCATTTTCCTCCCCATGAACTAACCCACCTTGCACATAGCCTTGATCACATGCTGTTTTGAGGATCAGCTATCTTCTTTAGGAATAACAGTTAGAATGACAGAGAACAAGTCCAATCACCTGTCAGCATCCCCTAGTATCTAACTGGTGCCCAGAACCTGAGGCAGTGGGGCTTGGTGCAGCGAACATGCTAGCAGTGATAAGAAGAACTGAGGGCTCAGGTTCCCAAATCCTTGTTAGAAATGGAGAATGAGATGGAGAGAGACCACTTGCTTGAATTAGAAGACACCACCACACACAGCCCATGCTAGTGTGGGGAAAACTTGACAGTTGTACAAGATGATTAGGTTCAACTCTTGGAAGCACAAATCTACCTGACAACTAACACACCAGCCTGTGCAGACTGAAGGAAAGACACCAGTTATTCTAACTAACCTTTGGAGCTTGTATCAGCTCTGACAATCAGATTGGTAATACTGTCTTGACTAAAACCAGTTAAAAGTTATCTCAGCTGAGCATGATTCCAGGTATGTAAAAAACAATCTCAGATCTCAATAGTACTTGGGGACAAAGTACAAGTCTGAAAACTGTCAGCCATTCTAGGCCCATTTCTGTTTCCAGACTAGGTAGAAATGAGATTTAGGGGTGTATTATTCACTGCTAGTGCAGAAAATACCAAACAGTGCCAGGACGCCTTCAGCATTCTTGTTCAGAGTTCACTGTCTGGGATGTTACTCCTTGTGGGACTATGTGACAACAGATATTAGTCACATAGCAGATATTAACACGGCAAGCCTACCCAGAACTACATGCACCAATTCTTCCTTAGCTTTCAGTGCAAAGTTCTGTCAATAAGCTTAAAGGCCAGAAGCCTTTGATTTTCCTTTGGGATGGAATGTGTCTGTTCTCAGGTTCTGTCCTGACAGAACAATGTTTTTTTTTTCATCTCAAGGTGTGGTTTCACATCCTGCCAAACTCCTATGACAAAGTAAAATGCAAGTGCATGTGGCCCTTTTGCTTCTGAAAAAGACACTGGCTACCTCTTACCTAGTATAACACCCAAGTCAGCAACTCCAGGATTTGCTGCTTGTCAAGTATCACTCAGCTCTTGTTTTTCTGGCTTTAGTGACTACCTGCAGGTCTCAGCAACACACTAGTGATGAAGATACAGGGCTGCAGAGCTCTTAATTTGCTAGGAAGATCCCTCCTGAAGTACAACCCACTGACAATTTAAGATTTTTTACATAGGATGAATTTGGATAAAGTGCCAGGAATTCTGCAAGTTTCCAAATAAATTGCCTCTTCAGAGGATGACTCAATGATTTTGCAGACTTGGAGAGAAGCAGATGAGTAGAGGGAACAGTATCTAATAGCTTTTAAGAATGGTGAAAGATGATTTGAAAAGCAGTGTACAGAACTGAGTATCAGTCCTTGCCCTAAACCAGAAGGATTAGGGCAAAGAAAGAAGATTATACAGGTCTAAATTATGCCCTTTGATGTGATAGTACAGAGTCAATAGTATAAAATCTTGTTCACAGGGTTGGAAGGAAAAGATAAAGAAGTAAAACCTGGTCAAAATTCACTTTAAGGTGAATTCCCACAGTAGTTTTACATGTGGTCCAGCTGCCAATTTATTTTCTCCCTTCAATTTTGGTTAAGGGCAATCTTGTACATTGTCCAAATATTTACTATTTGATTGATTAAAGATAAATTTGTTCATATTTTGTTTAAATATATATTCAAAAGCAAAGGCAAAATCTCCTCATAAGTTCTTGTGGTAATGGTGCACATCAAAATCCTAGTACCGCTTGTAAGTCTAGAAACAATTTATAAGAACATGTACAGTGAGGACAGGACAATTTCTTGTGCTTAAGTCAGTTGCAAAACAGTAAAAGAAATGAGAATCACAGCTGCTCATCTGTCCCTGTCCTTTTCCTCCACACACACACTTTAATAAAAAGTAAAAGGCAAAGTGACAAAGTTAACAACTTACCATATCAATTGTTAGCATTTCAAAAATCAAGATTGTGATAGAACCGTACGCATGTACATGCAGATGAAAAACATTGAAGCAACAGCATAACTAGAACTGTGGATTTCCCTACACAGGGAGGCAATACAGTTTAGCAAGTAAGTATAAGTTGGGATAGCATGAAGTATGAAGGCATTTTTGTTCATGCAAATTTCTGGAACATACAGAGCTTCTCCATACACCACTAAATAGATGTTTGACTTGGATTTTCCTATGTACAGGAATTGCCTCACAAGCTGCTCATAAATATTATGATCTATTAAGCTATAACAATGTCTTTCAGACCAGAAATCTGCAGTCAAATTCAACCTATTAAGTTCTCAACTTCACTGAAATTGTTCTCGTGAGTCGGATTTCACCTATTCCCATGAGACTGCAAGGAAATGCTCTACTAGTACAATTCTTAATAAACCTTAAAATAAGGCATGGGATTATTCTGTGAAGCACCTTAATGTGATAAAACAAGTATTCAAATTCTACCAATTTACACATGACCTACTGTTCTGAGTGAGATGAACTAACCGTATAGCTGAGTTAAACTATTTATCACTCACAGGGAAATCTGAAACTGTATCAGAAAAAAAGCATTCTGGTTTGGATTGTGAAATCAAAAACTCCTTTCAAGCTTACTACTAAACTGAGCATACAAAACCTACATTCTTAGTCCTATGGCCTTTTTACGACCATGAGTCCTTTATTTTTTATTTTCTTGCAATGGAGATGCACATGAGAGAATGGCCCAACCACTACAGTCTAGCTCAGATAACTGAATAAGCCAGAAGGGATACCTTATTCTTGCTCTACTTCATGTACTTTCTGTATTGCCTTGAGAATTTGAGCGCTTGCAAGAGGCAATAGATGTACCTCATGCAGAAAATTATGCAAGTAGAGCTATGTAGTAATCTGTTACATTATTCACTGGTACCGCTCTGATCAGATGCTGGTAGCACCAATACCACTCTAACCTAGCGCAACCAACAGAAAAAGAGCATTTGATTCCATCATGTAGGGAATATGGGATGCTTTTAATCTCATAGTCCACAATGTGAGGAGAGGAATGGTCATAGAATCATTCAGGTTGGAAAAGACCTCTAAGATCATCTAGTCCAACCTTTAACCTGGTACTAACAAGTCCACCACTAAACCATGACACTAAGTTCTACATCTGCACATTTTCTGAAGACCTTTATGGATGGTGAAGCAACCAATTTCCTGGGCAGCGTGTTCCAATGCACATAACCCTTTCAGTAAAGTTCTCCTAATGTCCAACCAAACATCCCCTGGCACAACTAGAGGCTTGATGTTGAGGATTTGCAAGGTTAAAACTGAGGATTATCATAAAAGTTTTTGCCATTCACAAAACCTAGTGTTAAGAAGCCTTGGAGACAAGTGCACAAAGATTTGGATGGCTGGGGACTAGGTAAAAGTGTTTCATTGGTTGCAATTTGTTTTGTAACCATCTAAACTATTGCAAAAGTAAAAAAGGAAGAATGACCTTCCCATAGTGCTTAATGAAAAAATATCACCTTCACCTAAAGAAATAACTCCCAGAAAGAGGCTTGGAGTAAGGTTAGATTTCTTCTCCTTGCTAAATAACCATGGGCCGTACAAAATATGAAGTGTTCACAAAAATAATTTTTCACGCCCCTCCCAATATTTTGTAATTTTCTAGTTTGCTGTCTTTGATCAAAATAGTAAGTTGTTTGCCATGTCTGGAGTCATGCACACTAAAGTCAAAAAAGAAGAATCACATATGGATCACATATGTGAGAGTGTCCTTCTGACAGACTATCAGAGCACATTTGATTTACTGTTATATGTATGCACAACAAATAAGTCTGATGGCACCCTGTCAGCCTAGACAGGTTGCTCACAGGACTGCCAGAAAGATACATCAATGGTGTCCTCCAGCACCCAGTAGGCTGCCATGTCTAGAGAATAATTTAGTGAGAGATTGCTACTTACTAGCTGGCAGCATCGTAGAAGTCATCTACAAGAGCTGGAGCATCCATGATTTTGCATGAATTATGGTTTTGGCCACCTTCAACTCCATACCCTAGACATTGCCTTTAGGATAGGTATTTTGCACTTGGCAGTCAGCTGCCTCTCAAGCTATGGCCAAACCCAATTTATCAAGTGCAAGCTGAGAAGTGGAAGATTTATGAGTATAGTATAACCCCTTAATTGGTTCAATAAGGTTTTCTCAAAAGAGGCATTACATGATAGATGAAATATATGGAAAGGGGAGGGATTAAGTTTTGGCATTCCACTATGGCTAGTAGAACAGAATTACTTTGACAGAATACAGGTTTTCCCTGAGGCAAACACCAACCAGGGGCCAGTGATGACAGATTCCAGATCCAGGCCATACAGGATAAGTAGGCAGAATTGAGACTGGATATCACAGCAGAAGCAAAAGTCACGCAGGACAGTCCCAGGCCACCTATGGCAAAAAAAAAAAAAAAAAAAAAAAAAAAAAAAAAAAAAAAAAAAAAACCAGGCACTTCGGACTTCAAGGTGCATATTAAGAATCCAAAACATAAGCTCACTGTGAGAACTGGGAAAAGCCTTTTCAAAAAACATTGACATCCAGCAGCTGCTATGGATAAGCATCACTGGGTAGGTTTAGATTGTTTACTGAACTTTTTACTTTGCTCACAGGATATCACAATAACACAGCTTCCTGCTAGACTCAGGTCATTGATGACTTGGTCTTCAGAATTTTATTAACAAGATGCCCATCTCAGCTTGGACTACCATTAGTATTGTCTAGTAACAGACGTAGAATTGAAATGAGAGCACAGAAGCTACTATAGAGCTCCTATCTATTCTTCATCCCCTTTCTTCTTATGGCAATGCAAGTTTCAAAATGAGGAATAGTTACGCAACATTAGTGTTTGGTCCCACTTGCAACTTCTTCTCTAAGCTTACTTCTGGACTGCCACACAAATACTGGCCTTGGTATGAGCTCCTTCTTGTGATAATATATACAGTTGTTCACAAATCAAGCAACTACACACAACTTTTTTTTCAGAAAGAAAATTTATCTTTAATTATCTGTTGTACTATGGACTGGAGTTTCTCCTGAAAAACATCACCCAAAAGAGAGGATATTCTCACCCATTGTTCTGGCTTGTTTCAAGAACAATTCCTGTTTAATTTCTAGGCAGGAACCAGAAACAATCTAATTTCAAGTATACAGCATTCTTTGCCACCTTTCATCTTTCAGTTGCTGCTGTGCTTCAGTAGCAGAGCATAGTGAGGGAGAAATACTGGTGACCAGAAACTATGAAGCAAGACTGGGCAAGGGAAGAAACTGAACAGCTTGTTCCTGTGAAGCAGGAACAGGATGCAGTTGAAATTACTCTACATTTATGTGCTGGAAGGTTTTTGAGTCTGGAGGAATGAGGAAGGACTGAGCTGCCATCCAACACTTCATTGTGAAATGACACTTTCTAATATCAAACTGTCAAGAGCACAAGCTATCAATTAAAGATTTTTGAAATGGCTTGAGGTGAGATCTTCCCACTGTCCTGATTTCAGCTAGAGTTAATTATCCTCCCAGTAGCTTGTATGGTACAGCATATTGGATTTATTGTGAGAATAATGTTGATACCTCACTAATGTTTTTAGTTGTTGAAGAGCACTGCTTACACTAAGCCAAGGACTTTCCAGCTTCTCACACAGCCCTGCCAGCAGGCAGGCTAGAGGTGCAGCAGGAGCTGGGAGGGGACAGAACCAGGACAGCTGACCCCAATTGTCCAAAGGGATGTCCCATACCATTTGGTAATTGCTGAACAATTAATATGGGGTGTCTGGCCAGGGTGGGAGGGGACAAGCTAGGCATCAGTCAGCAGGTGGTGAACAATTACATTATGAATCACTTCATTTGTACACATTATTAGTAGTAGTATTATTATCATTATTATTTTACTTTCTTTTCTGCCCTAATAATTTATCTCAACCCACAAGGTCTTTTTTTTTCTTCCAAATTCTCTCCCCCATCTCACAGGGGAGAGCAAACAGCTGAGCTTAGCTGCCACTGGAGATAAACCACCACACCCACACAACACAATTTGAGCAGAAAACTGCTGGCTTTCTCAGGACTTCCCAGCTGCAAACCTTTAGCAGACTGGTGAGGAAGGCATAAAAATCTGCACCTGGTCATAAGAAAATGAAGGGCAGAGTGATTGATTAATGAATAATTCAGACAACCTGGATGAAAACAGGTTTTTCTTAAATAAATAAATAAATAAATAAATCTCATAACTTAGGGAAGAGGTAAATTGGGAAAGGAGGAGCTAATGTAGGAATAAGGTGGTCTCTGTCTAGCTTACCTTGGGAAGAGAACCAGAGAAAACTGTTTAGCTAGTAAATGGGATAGGCAAGTGAGCAGCTAAAAGCTGCCTTCCTCCTTCCACTCAATTTTATTAGGTAAATCTGAAGCTGCAGAAAAGGTGTCAAAATATAAAGTTTCAGTATGAATTGACCTGAAAAATAAATGCATTCTCTATCCTGCCTTTTCAGGAAACCTAAAGTTATTCCAGTTCACTTTCCAGCAATTTTGTTAACTGAACAGGTGCATAAATCATCCCAGGAGCCCTGGGGGTAACAAAGCCCAGACTCTTTCAGACTGCTGTCCTGAACACAACGATGGTATTTCACATGCCGGCTCTGTTGGAAACTCATTGCCCATGCTCTGGGTGTGTTTGAGTACATGCATGCATTCAGTAGTATCAGGGAGGTCTCTCTTACTTGACAGTTGGTGCTGAGAAAAACGATAAGTATTTAAAGTCTTAAGCCTACTCCCCAAAATACTCCACTCCCCAGGGAGCTGAAATCACATAAGCGAACTGAGATCATTTTTAGTAGAAATACAGTGAGTGTTGCTTCCTTAAAAACTTGCAATTTATGAATTTGTATCATATATTCACCCATGATTACAAATACTCTTCAATTCCTATAAATTGATAAATCTTATATTTTTATACATCTTTCTAGGGAGTACAGTAGCATTTTTCCAACTTTTACTGGGACCTTGTAACAATTAGGGTGATGGTTGGACCAGATGATCTTGAAAGTCTTTTCTAACCTTTATGATTCTAATTCCCCTTCTAAATACAGTGCCTGGGCGTGGACATACAATACTAACTGTTTCATCACCTCCTCTGTATGTCCTCAGCCATATCTACTACACTATACAAGTCAAGACAAATGCAGAAACATCACTGCTGACAGACCAGAATGGGGGGGGGGGGGGGAAGTTAGTTAAAGCACTACTCACTGACATCCTGCTGAACCATGACACCAGCTACTCACTGCATGCTGAGACCCAATGGCTAGAGGTACAGTTGAGCTGAAGGTTCACTATATTTCCTGGCCTCAGTTTCAATTGGCTGCCACTGATACAACTCAGCAGACTTCAGTAAAGCTGATCAACACACTCCAATGTGGAACTTAGCCTAGTAAATTTCCAGAAAATTGTAATTGCCCAAAACTTTATCCAAGCCTGAATATAATTCCTATCTACTACTCCCAACAGCTACAATTGATCTTTCTTTATTTATTATCTGATTGACCCACTACATGCTGCAATAAGATAGGCTGTTAAGTGCATTGGGTTGTTTTATAGCTCCTCTGTAGAACACCTTAATTAGTATGCCCAATATTCTTCTAACACAAGTAAAGTGATAAAAATATTGGCCGTATTGCCTCTTCTGCACTGGGATCATTCATGTTCTCATGTAGTCCTGAGAGGTGTTTTATGACTAAGAGGAAAAGAGGAGGAAGTGACTGTGGTAAACAGTTCCCTGATCCTGTATAATGTAACTGATGAAAGGTCACAAAATCTTCTTCCTGTTGTGAATTCCTTTGCATATCTTAGTAATACTGTCTTCTGTGTCCAACAAAAGCAACAATAAATGTCTCAGCAGGACAATTAATCACCATTCTTGTGTTTTAAGACTGCTACTGTTGTCATGGAGTTCCTGCCACACAGATTATTTGGTCTGCATTAATATTTTTTTTCTTTGCTTTATTACTCCTGCCTCACTTTTCCTGATGTATACAAGTAGAGATTGTTGGTCCATCAGTTCCTGTGACAGGCAAATCATTTCTTTTTCTGCTTATGATAACAGTACTTCCCTCCATCACTTCCATCTCTGCAATTCCTTCCATGGTGGCTTGACAATACTGGTAGTATTGACAATTTTCTGTTTTGCCAAATGGTGGAAATCCAATGAAGACTCATTTCACATTTCAAAGGAATATGGAAATATCCACACATACCCTGTCATACTTTAATTAATGGCCCTATCTAACATTATACATCAGAAAAAATAATAATCTCTTCAATTAACACAGCATTGTTTTTAGGCTTCCCATACTGGATTTGTTCAGACAACAATAGTTTATAATGAACTATGCATAATATCAAGACTATTTTTCCTCAGAAATGCACAGTGACTTAAAATGCAATGTAATAAACCTACTGAGCAGCTTCTTAATGAATTTCTTCTGTCACTATAATAAGACAGTTTTTTCCTCTGTGATCAGTATGTACACCATGGTCATCCACTAGGTAAACCACAGTCTTCATGTTCTGTGCCCATGTTCCACCACTGGAAAGTGAGGTCTGCAAGCACGTATAGACAGCAAGGACGGGGCTGAGGATAACTAGTTAGTGGCTGTGCATGTGTAACCTTGGAAAAAGTCAACTTTGTAGCTGGTAAAAATAAGGGAAAGAAGATTATCAGGAATTACAGAGGAAAGACAAAATTTATGTATATTTGAGGTTGCTGTGGGACTGTGCAAACCTTAGCCTTGGATATTTAGGGGAAGAACAAAGGCTGGAAAGGGAGGCCTCAAGGCAGGCTGGAAATAAATTAGTGTGTGGAAAAGGAGAGGAAGAGGGACAAAGTGACTGGTTGTGTGTAACTGAGATATAAGTAGGTGCATTTGTCTTTGAAACTTGTGCCTGTGTGTCCTGTTGTCTCCTTAAATCCTCTTTCTATTCTCTCTGTGACTTAACTTTCTGTTCTGGAAGTGCATAGGTCAGATCTGCAAAGACGAACAGCAGCAAACCGACCAGGGAGGACAAGTGCCCCAGGTCTCAAGTCCACCATATTCTGTTTCACTTACGTCCTGCCATACTTGCCTCTGTCATGCAGGTCAATAAATACTGTAAGACCCACTACAGTGAGATGTGAAAATACTTGTGTGCAGTTACCTTTACTCCTACAGGGATTTCTAGCTCTCTCTTCATGCACTCCCTTCCAGATATAAACAGCTCTCTGGGAGCTGACTCATGTCTGTGTCTCAGCTCCCAGTGCTCCCAGTTCTAGATGGGTTTGTGTTGAGTGCAGTGGTGGACCCTGCACTCCTGGGCATTTATGCAGCACTGCAGCTGGGTGTTATACCCTTCCAGTCAGAGGAGCTCTGAGAAGTAGAGGGTATAGCCATTCATGCTGCATCTGTTCTAGGAAATAAAATATCCCTGAGATTGCCCTTGGGAACTGAGGCCAAATGACATAGTAAGGCTGGCCTCCACAGAGTATACGTCATCCAAAACACAGGGTGATCAACTCCAAAATGCCGACTTATAGTCCATAATAATCCCTACATTGTAGTATTTGGGAAAATGCTCATTGGCCTCAAAGAGGTACGCCATAACTTGTACAGAACAGATGACTGTAAGACCATACACATGCCTGTGACCTTCCCCATTTAGCTTACTAGCATAGATACTTGGGGAGTTTGTGTGATGTCAAGCCAAAGCAAGAGTTCAGCTGATGTTAGCAGGCCATTCTGTAGATGCTGGCTCTGCATGAGACTAGCAGGGACCAGCAGGGGACCCTGCACAAACCAATGTAAAGAAAAAGCATTTGAGCATAAGCTGACCCAAAACCAATACAGCTTTATTTCTGTAGTGCTCTGCTAAGCTTGATGCATACTCATCTTGAGCTGTACATACCAGAACAGATGCCATTGTATCTGTAGTACTACTACTCTAAACTTAAAAATCCACCCCTCAGAGAAAATTTATCCAGACCCTATTGCCAGTGGATACATAATGATTTCCTTTCAACTCAGACAGTGCTGGTCATTGCTTTGCCAGGAGAAGGACAGTCCAAGCCTCTCTTTTGCCCTTGTGATTGACTCGTAGAGGCTGTTGCTGAGCAGCTTCTCACAACCATGAAACTTGTTGAGTTTACACTTTCCTCAGAGTATATAAGTTCTGTGAAACCATTAGTTAATTGCAGACATCAGTTTCAAAATTACACTTATAAATCCTTTCTTGAGTTCACACCCTCAATCATTAAACCTGAAATAGGATTTTAAAAGTCTACTTTATTATTTGATGTTTATTCTTGTCGTGTCTTTTTCTCCAGCTATCTACTCAATGAAAAGAGGGCAGGAGGCTTGACTATCTGCTTTTCTGGCTCCATCATCATTTTACATTTTGGGGATTGAGATGTTTAAATCTTAACAAGCCATCTTCAAAATTGAGCATGGAAACTTTTGCAGTTAATATTGGCAGAATATTATTCTGCAAGTACTTTGGGTAGAAGCTGGCCTGTTGTTTCTTTTATTATTATTATTATTAGGTATATTATGTATTATTTAGGTATATTACATGTATTTAGGTATATTATTTATTATTCATTATAATGAATACAATAGAGTACTTTCTTTAGGCACATGATCTAGAGTTCTCCTTAAACTTGTCGGCTTCTCTCTATCTGTGACACAGGTGAATGAAAAGAGCTGCAAAAATTGGCATTTTTTCCTGTTTGTTATTTTGCCTTACTTCCCAGCGTAAGGCTTCTGTGCTGAGTTGTTTCTTTTGTTGCCTTGCTTGTTACAGTGTGTATTAATTACATATCTTTCCTTGGTTTCTTCATTATGTTATTTTTCTGTGAAAGTGTATGATTTTTTTTTGGTTTTGTACTTAAATGGAAAACAGAAACTTTTCAATAAACACTGCAGATTTAAACCATTTGAATATTTAAAACAATGTTGAAAAGATTTATGTATTTAAGTTGTCAGAGTGATCTTATGTTTAGTATACCAGTTTTAGTATTATGTTGATACCAGTGGAACTGCTCATGAGTATTAAGCATGTGCCAGTCCTACAAATAATGCTTTTCATTGCAAGTGTTTCAACAATGGTATCCCTACTTTACAAATGGTAAATCCTGCATCATCCAACAACAAGCTGGTGGCAGAGCTGGAAAAAAAAAAAAAAAAAAAAAAAAAAAAAAAGAGAGAGAGAGAGCAGGTTTTGACTCCAAGACACCCTAATTACATGCATTTTTTTTCATTCTATCTCTCTTTCTTTCCCATTAACTCTTCTAGTGTTCTACTATGTTGCATCAGTAAAGTACATGAGCACGCATTTTTGGGAAACAAGTGCTGGCACGCTGATAATAAGCTTTCTTTTACATGAAATTTCTGATTTGACAAAAGTGTTATTAAGTGACTTCACTTCAACATTGAAAAATGAGTAATTATTAGGACAAGACTGATTCAAAGTACTGCAAACTATAAACAGCTATAAATGCTTATACTATTAGAGACCTTAATTTATTCCTACTGAAAAAGTAAGTTGCACAGCCAGTTAATCATAGAAATATATGCAATGTATCCATTATTTTAATTCTTTACTTACATTAGATTTCTTCTTCTTCTTCTTCCTCTTTTTCTAATTTATTAAGAGTTAGGTCTCCATTCTCTTATCTACAAAATTGCAGCATTGGACTGGACTCCTGCTAGGCTGCTTTTCCTGTTTCTTTCATGCTTGAAATAATTTCCTGGTGTATTATATTCATATAAATGAGGAATGTAATGAGACAGTGATACTTCCCTTTGATACTTTTAATTACCTGTTTTGAAAGTGAAGAGGAGGGGGAAGGCGAATGGAAATCTTCCTCCTATAAAACTGCAGATGAGGTTGAGTTTCTATGCTGCTTGCTAGGGTAAACTGCCTGCATACTGAATTATGATGAACCCTGCATGCAATGCCCAGAGATGCAAAGCCATCCATTTGCCTGCAATGAAATCTCAGATATAAAAACAGATCTCCATTGGTAGTGAACAACTGTGATTTTCTGTGAAGGTGAAATGTTGCTTTTCTCTCAGCACTATTACATTACATGCCAGGAGAGGTGCAGAGCCAAAGCTCACTAAGATCACTGGGAATTGTCTTCATTTCAGGCATTTTGCCTGTGGGTCAGGCGACTGAAAAGTGTCGGTAGGTCCATCCTCACACCATGGGGAGGGCTGAGTTCAGTTTGCATGTAAGAGACTGTTCCTTGCACCCACCTCCTTTGGGTGCCCAGGACTCCAGGAGGAAATATACCTTGGGAGTTCTGAGCCTCCTGAGGCTTTACCCTTGATCTGTACTTGAGAGGACTATGAGATAGGAGCCATAGGAGGGAATTTGACAGGACTAATGGAAAAAAATTTTCACCATCCGTAACATGGCACCGTATTAAGTGCCAGCACCCTCCCCACCCTACGTGGAAGAGATAGGTTTCCTCTGTGACTGACTGAAGAAAATGAGCCTAGAGAAAGATGGGAAGAAAATTTCCCCATCTCTCCCATTCAGTTACTGAGATCAGTAGCATTCAGGTATTCTGTCATTAAGAGTATTATAGGGTTTAGAAGCTAAAGGAATGTAATATTTTACATCTATTGCACATGGGTTTCAGCACTATATCAGGGAAAGACCAAGACCAAAACACATAAAAACTATGCCACTATGTCTCAGTGAGGTTGTTTCTCTAAACAGATATCTGAGCACACTGAGAAATATCAAGATAACCACTATAGGTTGCCTCATTTATATTTTTAGCTCATTGGCTTCATTGAAAATAAAGGAAAAGAAAAACTCAAATGAATATTAGGACATTTTTCTCTAGAAATGAAAGATCTAGAAAATCCTGAAATCATGGGTCCAGAAAAAAATGACATTCTGGGAAAAAAAAAAAAAAAAAAAAGGCAACAAAAAACAACACATAAAATGCTAGAAAGACATGAGAGAGCAAAACAGAGAACAGTGTTTTGTCACTATATGAATCCATGGGTTAGCCACATGTAGAGTAAGGTTTTTAATTCAAATTTATCTACAACGAGCATTGGAGCAATATTATCAAAGGCATTGGACAGCTTTTTCATGAGGAATACCTGAGCATGCTGGAACTTTCTAATCTGGAAAAAGATGTTGGAAGGGAGATACCTAGCAATCTATCATGAGTGGCGCAGAGAGGAAAAAAGGGATTGTCTGCTTGCTGTCTCCACCAAAGCAAAAGGTAGAAGCATCCAATAGTGGTTGTCATAGTCAGATTCAAAACAAGGAAAATTTTAATGCAACACATAGTGCCAGACTTCTGGCACTGCTTGCCAAAGGGTGGTTGTATCATCTCAAGGGAAAACCAGAAAGTATTTGGAAAATAAATGTACTGAGGCTAAATAAACATACAGAAATCACATTTTTCTCAGGTCAGAAAGCCCCTGACTAGGGCTGTCTAGTAGGGTGACGGGATTTTTATGCACTTTCTTATTTCAGTTCTTATTCTTCCCCAGGCTTCCACTTTTGGCCAGTGTTGGAGCGTGGATGCTGTGTTAGGCTGAATTTAGCCCGGACCCAGTTATGTCTGTTCTTATATTCTTAACCTTTCTTACAGATGCCAAATTACTAAAATCTCCAGATTGCTTCTACCAGCACATTCTACAATTGTAAGTGAAGAGCTGTTGCCTCTCTGGGTTTGGGACTCTCATACCAAGCATGGCTGCTCCAGGTGCACTGGAGGCCAAGGAGAAAACAAAAGCCAGGATGTGAGATGCTAGAAGAGCAGGTCCCATGGCTGGTATTCCTACCTAACCATTAGGTCTGGATATAGACTGGCTTTTGAGCCTCTTAATGGAGGGGAAGCACTTAACTCAGGGAGTTGAGCTACCTGTAGTCTTCTCTGCAGCCAGTTTAGCTCCACTCCAAACACACCTGGCAAGTTTTGAGCTGTGACTTGATCTACACAGCCTGGGATCGCAGATAATGCAGTAAAATGGGAAAAAAAAATCTCTGTGAAAGGAGAGCCCAGAGATAAATTTATGTTCATTTAGCCTCCAAGATGAAAAGTGAGAAGCTGCCACACCCGAGGAACCTCTAATGTCTGAATATGAGGAGTTGCTTCCTTCAGAGTTATTTTCAGCTGGTCTTTGGTAGCTCCTATAGACGTGTATGTACATACTTTCTATGTAAGTTACTTCTCCTGGTGCTTCAGTTCAGGTGCAAGTAAAAAGGAATGCATCCATCTCTCTCCAAGTGACTTGATTCATTCTCTGAAGCTTTTAGGATTCATCACAGCCAGCTCAAGTGGTCTGTGGAAAAGCGCTATGCTGCTGGCACTTTTTGCCAGCTTAGTTGCCAAAAGAGATTCATCATTAGGCATGTCCAGTAATTTTCACACTGTGAATTTTGAGACAAAGCATTATTATGCAAGACTCTAAGGACTCTCAGACTTCATCTTTCCCCTTGGCATTAATTCTCTACATGCTTTCTAAAGCCTCTTCTATCAGGCAGTGGAATCTGACCCTGGTCATGACTAAATGCCTCCTCATGATGAGCAGAGATAGAAGCGAAGAAGAAAGAACATTTTTCACATGGCTGCTGCTTCCGCATCCAATGTGCAGTCCACAGTATTATTATTTCTAAGTGGTCCATTTTTTTCTCTTGCATTCCATAGCTTTTAACTGCAAATATATTTGAAAACTCCATTTTGATTACCTTAAATCAGCCTTGCAAATTGACTTCTGGTATTTCATTTTACTCCTCAAATGATGTTTTTAACTCATATCTGTTTATTTCTATAGCTCTCCACAACACTGCTCCTTACAGGATCATTCACATTTATTTATCCATTTATTCATTTATTCATTTATTTGGGACATAACCAGAAAGATGACTTAGCTATAGCTAAATGCAGCTGCTTTCTTGTAGTTCCCCCACACCTTGGCCTGTGATTTTATTTTTTTTGGTCAGCACTCTTAAATTGAGCTAGATGAATGCTCACTTGAGAGAAATCTGAAAGCATGGGGAGGTAGTTATGGGGATTCAGTGGGTCCCAATCCTCCCTTTGAATTAGCACTGAACCACTGTTATAAGTGCTATGTTGATAAAGGTCTGTCTTTTGGAAGAAAAAGAAGAATGAGGTTGTAACCTGCTAAGATGTCATTTAAGTCATGCAAAGCTCTTTGTCAGGCTGTGGACTATAGTCTTGCTTTAATGTTGAAAAGTCCCCATAATACAAAAGACAGCTTCTTTCCCCCCTCCCTTCCCTTCTTCCCCATTCCCGCCCCCCCCCCCCCCCCTTTTTTTTTTTTTTCCAAAGCAAGCCTTCTATATTTGTACAATGGCCAGGAAAAGACATCTTCACAGATAAAAAAAGCTTTTATCGGGATAATGTCTATTAGTACTAACACAATAACACTCTAATAAAATGTTTATAGAATTTGATAGCATTCTTAAGAGACAAAAAGACAGCTCAGTGCATCACTTCAAAATCATGAAAGATCAGAATTATCTAGTGTTCTTTGTCTTCACTTTGTTTATAGGTGCATCCAATGTGGTATCATCCTGCCCCAGCTTGGGGTGAAATTACCACAGGAAGCTTTACCTGGGCAGTCCATCTTTGCCTAGCCTGGAAGAAGTTCAGAGGTTGTTGTTAAGAGCTTCAGTCAGTTATACATGCTTAGAAATCTGGCATGAAAAGAAATGATGGGCACAATCTCCTTTCCTGCCCTCATTATTTTTATAGTAGTAAAGTATGTTGACCCATACTGCATGGTCTCCCAGCAGCCAATGTTCAGGAGGTCCTACTTGTTTCTTGATACATTTGTTGTTTTCCAGATCTCAGTACTACATCAACTAGGTCCTAACTAGGGCTGCAGCCAGGACCGCAACAACCTCTGCTGGATGTAGACATGGTTTTCATCTAGGGAAATGGAAGACAACTCTCTAGCCCTATGCTCTCTGACTGATTTGCCCCTCAGTGTGACAAATATCCAGCATGTGAGCAGACTTCCAGGAGCAGCAAATAGAAACCAACTTGGCTAACACAAACAGCCCATGGGTGCTTGATTTCATCTCCGTGTGGAAGCTAAGCTACTTTAGGCCTCTCAGCACTTTAGATGAGTGACCAGCTGTAAATAACTTGTAGTCTATGTTTCGTTGTTTCTCTGTGCTTGCTCCTAATGATTTCACCTAAAGAGCAACTTTTGCACAATAGCTAGCTCTACTGCTCTGGGATGAAAAGGTCCCTGGTCAATTCCTTGCTGGACTTGCAAACCTCGTTTAATGCTTTCCCCTTTGGTTGCTTTCCTGTATTCAGAACCAGTCTTATTTGCCTTATCGTCCTCATGTACCCTTATCAGACAGTATGCTGCTTTGGGGAAACTGTCCAGTTTGTGTTGAGGACAGGCACAAGGAAGAAAAAGACACAGATATTAATCTAGCTCAAACAATATCTTTTTATATGACCTTGGGTGAGTCATTAAATGCCCTTGTGCCATTGCCTTAATTTCTAATACTTAAAGAGAATAACACCACATTCCTAGCATACCTCTTAGAGGTATTGTGAGGCTTGTTACTCCAAAGATTTTTAAAATGCCTTGAGATTGGGAAAAGGAAAAAAAAAAATGTAGGAGCTAATTAATGGCACTGATTTTGCAGTTGATTAATAGTTTTAGTTAATAATTAGCACACTCATAAATTCATTGAGATATATCAATTCCATTTACTGGCATTAAAGAACTTAAGCCATGTAATGCAGGAAGGGTTTTACATACATCTCCCACAATAAAAAGTCACCTACTACCTAAGCAATATTCTATTCATAAGGGCAAGCTACTATCCACCACAAAAAGGGCTGGGATGTTATGCTGTGTCTCTGTGCATGAGAGCCTCATAGGGAATTACCAGGTTCTGTACAAAGGTTAAGACAAGGCTGGACTAAGAACCTTTCATGTAAGTGAATTAAACACAGCTTTAACATCATTAAAGCATGCAGCTTTATTTATGTGAATCACTGTTAACCACTTTCAGTCAGAACCTGGTCCATTTTTTACATAAAATTCATGTAACAGCAAAACTGGCCAAACTTCTTCAACATAAATACTTTTGGGGAAAGATCCAAGGATATTGATATTAAACTTTGATTCATCAGGTTACTCCAAATTGCCTATTTATAGAATGAGGAGAGTAAGAAAATCATGCAGGGAGGGAAATATTATGTATCTGATACTTTATAAAGAATTAAAATGTAAGTTTCATCATTAAAAGTAAATTTTTGGTTTATATATGTTTTATTATTTTAAAATGTTTGCAAATGCTTGAGATTTAAGCAGATGTTTCATTTGACTTCAATAAAACATTTTAAAATCTCTTTTGGGGATTAATAGTAAAACCTGTTGCACAGTTTTACAAAGAACACATTATAGTTAGATTACAAGGCATTCCCATTATAACTGCAGAAAGGTACATGCTCATAACTTTCTGAAGAATTGTACAGATGAGCTTCTTTGAGTTTCCAATGAGATTTATTCTGTCATTTTAAAGGCCTCCACAGGGGTCTCTGCAAAACAGGTGAGAGACAATTTTTAAACATACTCTACCTATATTTTTTTCATACAGTGTTGATATTTGATGCTTGAAAAAGTGTGCTAATGAGTAGTACTTAGTGAGGAGTGGTTTCTTCCTACTTACTGGGAAAAGAGCTGATAAGAGAGACTCCTGCTACAGTGAGCCAGAAGTGAACATCCATAGATAGGCAAACTAGTCCTTGAGAGGAAATTTACTGATGTGCATAGCATAAGATTCACAAATAATTCAAATACTCAGTTAAGCCCTATCTCTGATATTACAAGTAATCCAAAAGTTTTGAGATGATAGTCTAAAAAGGGGTAAATTTCACTCAGAGAGAATGAAGAGATCAGGATCAGCAGATGTCATGTGTATCTCACTAGCAATACCAAACTGAGTTTGTCATTTCCCAATGCAGTTCTGAGTCCGTCTATCCATTATCTCATTTCTGGCTTTACACAATATTAAATTTTTCAAAGTAAGAGGGCAGAGTGAGCTATTGGTTTCTCTTATTGCCTAGGCAAGTGTCCTCAGGGTTTCAGATCAGCATGATGAATCTATTGATTATCAATGTTAACCTGATGTGATTGCAAATTACATTTCCCTTGCTTGTAAGATGAGACCTACACATGCTCCCCTTGAATCAGGATTTCCTTGAACAGATTTGTGTAGTAAGTGTTTGCCCTGTTTCAGCTGGGATAAAGTTAATTTTCTTCACAGTGGCTAGTATGGTGCTGTGTTTTGGATGTAGGAGAAAAATAATGTTGATTACACATCAATGTTTTAGTTGATGAGCATTGCTTACACTAAGTCAAGGACATCTTGGTTTCTCATACCACCTTGCCAGTGAGGAAGCTGGGGTACAAAGGAAGCTGAGAGGGGATAGTTGACCCAAACTGACCAGAAAGATATCCCATACCATATGGCATCGTGCTGCACAATAAAATGAGTGGAGTTTGCTGGGGGGTAGGGGGGGGTGGGGGCTGCTGCTACTTGGCAACTGGCTGGGCATTGGTCAGTTGGTGGTGAGCAATTGCATTATGCATCACTTATTTTTTGCATTCTATTGTTATTATTGTTGTTATTATTGTCCCTTTATTTTCTGTCCCATTAAACTGTCTTCATCTCAACCCACAAGTTTTACCTTTTTCTGTTTCTCTTCCCCATCCCATTGTGAGGGAGTGAGCAAACAGCTGTGTTGTTGTGGTTTAACAGCCAGGTTAAACCACAACAGCATTTCATAGTCTGGTGAATTTTCCGCACCAAAATAAATATCCTTTAAAGAGGGAGTCAGCTATCAGCTGTGCAAAGGAACACAGTAAGCATCTTCCTCCCAGGCCTGCACAATAGAGAGAGGTTGATTTTATTAACCTTAGTTTGCCATAGCCAGCAACATCTAGCATTGTCATTTATGTGCTGTGCACAAGTGGGAGCCATTTGTACCGGAGGTGGCTCTGAGCTGTCCATGAATCCTCCTGGGCTGTGAACACCAGTGGGAACTGGAGAGGAATGCATTTCCCACCCAGCTGCCCACTACACTCGTGCAAGCGTTGACAAAGAGCTTACCGTGATTAATGTTGCTATTCTGAGTACCAGTGAAGGACAAGTGATTTGGCAATTACAAAGTGGTGCCCAATTTGCATATACTGGATAGATCCAGATAGGAGAAACACCTGCTCACACATTGTCTGCACTCAATGCTGTAAACACTAACAGAGTAGACATGTATTTACTCTTTGCTGAGGTTATAAAGCATGATGGTGATTTTGTCTTATACCAGCAGGAAGCAACAGGTTTGTACTTCTAGAAGAAAATGTGTCTGGGTAAGAAAATAAGATGACAGAGCCTTTTCTGGTGAAAACTAGTCTCTCCATCTTGCCTCCAGGGAAGCTGCACAAGGAATTTAATCCCTGGTCTCCTGTCCAGCATACAGAGGCTCTAACCAATGCTGGCAGTATGTTTTCTAGTAAAATTCAGTTTTTGAAAAGCCTGCATACCAGGCACAATCTGATCCAAGGTCTCAGTTTAGCCTGTGGCTATTTCAAATTGTAGATCATAAGTCATGTCTCAGTGGACATTTTTTATGATTACTGATTCCAGAAGCAAACATCTGTCTTGAACTTTTGCCTTTATTTAGATGCTCTTTCTAAACTGGTTGTCTCAGTGGACAGAGGACAGGCATAATATTAGAATATTAGACAAGAAAAAAACACACACATGCAATGGTTGATTTACTGCTTTCATATCTCAAATAATCATTTGAACTGCTGTTATGGTGTTCTGCTCCATTCATTTCATAGGGAAGCCAAAATCAATGAATATGACTTTGTAAGCAGCCACTGATATTCTGGAGCTCCAAGGGAGAGCGGAGATACACAAGAGAGACTGCCAGGGAACAGAGGTATATGGACCCAGCTCTGAACAAATTACACACATTGGGAGGAGCTAGGGTGAACTACCCAGGTTCATAGCAATGCAAAAACACAGGAAGAAGTACAGTTTACGTCTCATACTACAAAACAGAACAGGAATTCCTAAGAGATGACTGGTGTAACCCCCCTACAGCATCCCTTGCTCTGTAATAGATTAGCTTAAATAAAAGTCACTTTCTCTCTTTCCAAAGATAACAGTGGAAATGGAAAAAAGTAACAAGAATAACAAGTGAACAGAAAGGAAATTCCCAGACCAAATGCAGTTATGGAAAGAACAGAGCTATTTGAATTGCATATCTTTCTGTACTTCACGAACTTCAGCAACAGAATCTCCAGCAGGAAATGTTTGGGGTTTGACTCTGATATGCATGTGTATAGCAGAGAAGGGAGAGAGGAAAAATAATTCACTAAAACATTTATTTTGTAGGAACGCATGGTTTCCTCTTCTGCAAAGAGTTTCTGATCTTCACGAGCCCTGCTACAGAGAAGGTGCCAGCAGAACTGGTATGAGGTGCAGGGATCCGTCTCTCACCCTGCCAGCCACCACTGGCACCCCTCACAGCCACCTGCATGCTGCTCAGCACCCCTTTGCCCCACAGCAGCACAACCTTTCTCACCCTCCTTCAGAGGTCATGGGAGGCAGGCAGAGGCTTGCCTCTGGACTCTATCATGTGGTGAAGAGACACACACTACCTCCTGGATGGAAACCCACAGAAGAACCATCTTTACAGTGAAATAAATTAAGTCACTTCCTCAGTCCTACTTGTTTGTTTGGCCTGACTGCCAAAACATTGTATAATCCATCTTTTGATTTTATCCCCAAAATACCTCTGATGCACTGCCAGAAGGAAATGTCAGCTAGTTCTCAGCTTGACTTAAGGATTCTGCCATTTTTAGGAAGTCTTACAATGGAGACAGGGCTCCACTCATAACAAATCCCATAATTTTTGTTGTTGAAACCTCTTCACTAAAGGAATTCAGAGGCAGTAGAGTGAACCAGGCTGGCAGCCTGAAAAACAAAGCATCTTCTGCAGCCAGACCACCACCAGCTGGACTTTACTCCCAGAGCCTCCACACTGCTCTGCACTGAGATGTGAAATCTGGAAAGTCGTGAGCTCCTGAAGAACCACAAACTGAATGACTGGTATCACTGACCACCCTTCTGCTCTCCAGAAGCATCCCATTACCACTGAAAAGCACAGCTGTTGTAACCACATGAGGAAAAAGCAAGCAAGAAAGCCAGCAAGAAATAAACAAAGAAGGAAATGGAAAGAAATGGAAAGGGAAAGATCAAAAAAATAAAAGCGGGGGAGTGGGGGTGGGGGGAAGGATAAAAAAAGAAAAAAGAAAAAAAAAAAAAGGCTGTAGGCTGCATTCAGTATTCAGCTTTAAAAATATCAACCTATGGACCTGTAGGGTGTCAATATTTGAAATGGCTGTGAAAAACATGAATCCTATCCCCCACGTGGACCAAAAGTGGCACTGAGTGGGAGACAGGAGTGAATAAAACCAATAATTTGTTTTTAAAATTAATAACATTTCATCATCACAAATCACAGCTCTTCCACCCATAGTATTTGGTGGTCTGTGACTTTTTTCCTAAATAAGATTGAGGTCTTTCAACTAAAAATAAATAAATAGAAAAGAGAGAAATGTTTCAGAAGCTGGCACAGAATACAGTGACCAGTGTCAGCATCTCTGCTTTTGGATCTGGACACTTCCAGATGCCAAAATCCAAAAAGTCAGAGACATTTGCCAAGAAGTGCTGTCACTTCTGTGGTAATGCAGTGCTTGTGCTTTGTGATTTCTACACTTATCTCCTTTGCTCAGCAAAGCCCTGGTCCCTCCCAGGGCTTCCCAGCACAACCAGCGACAGGCCGTGCTGACAGAGAGGTAGGGGAGGTGGCTCTGTGCTTGGCTATCTGATCCTAGTGTTTTGGTTCAAACAGTTCCCAGCAGTGTGAGACATGATCAAAACAACAAAGTGCTTAGGAAACGGTCACCATACTGCTGACACTCCACATGCTGCCTGCTGCCACACAAAGGCATCTTGTCATTAAAGCCATGAACTTGGGAGCAAGAGTAGGGGCAAAGCATTTGAATCTTCTGGCTTTTGTCAGTTTGCATCAAATCATTTGTTCCACTGGCACTGTTTAAATCAAATGTAGATTTATTTATTTTTGCACTGAATTCCTTTCTTGTTCTTAAAGCAAAATCAAACCATCCATGAAAGGTTATGAAACATGTAATGTTTTCCCACGAGGTAGCTCATTCTCTTGAGGAATATCCTCTTTTGTTCCCACAAATGCAGATTTCAGAGACATTTATACATGTATTTATATGATTTTCAAAAGCTTCCTTTTTGGTCTATTACACATATTTTCTGGGTCAGTCTTTGTCTACATAGCTCTGCTCTGCACCAATCAGGTAAGATCTCATGTAGCATTTTATTCCTATATCTGTGTCTCCTAGCAAACACTGATATCAAACATTCAGCATTAAGATGTCACAGCAGGACTGAGTCAACATTTGTTTAAAGCCATTGGAAATAGTTCTGACAATTAGTAGAAATGGCAAAAGAAATTCACACATGCACACACACAGAGCCAACAAGCAGGAAGCATACAGTAAATTTGTCATGCAAGCACGGTGAACTTTAAAGCATTTCCCGCTGTGAAAGCTCTATCTTCTCTGGTTAGATTACAGAGAATCAGCTCTGCACTTTGATTAATATTAACAAGAAGAAGCTTTAAAATAATTAGCAACTCTGCACTTCGGTCCACCTCTGGCACTGGAGGCTCTCAGAGAGCTTCAGGAACAGCTACTTATGTCTGGTAGTGATGCTGCTAACAGTTCATCCTTGTTTCAGAGGTGGGAGAGTTGAGACACAGCTGATATGATTTGAAAAAACCTGTGGAAGCCTAGGAGTGCTGCTAAGGGAGCCAGGGATATGTTGCTAATTGGTTATTGTTCTCCAGACCCCCTGCAACTGAATATATATATATATATATATATATATATATATATATATATATATATATTCAATATAGTTTGTGACTAGGACACTCCATTATAAGGTTCAGAATAATCCTCCTTTCATTATTTGTCCAGATGATGTTCAGGAATTGTACATCTTTGCCCATTTCCCTCCATCTATTTAATGAGAATAGAGTTACTTGCCTTTCCTTGAAAATTGCCTGTTGTCATCTTTGAAAAATCAGAATTCATCACACCAGCAGGATTACATTTGTGTTTTACCCTATCATAAAGACATGTTAGGATTTATTTTAAGTGTGTGTTATGGCATTCCTCTGTACTGGCAAAGGGCTCACAAAGAGTTGCCCTCACAAACAGGGCTGAGGAGGGGGAGTGATATTGCACTGCTAAAATGTCTCCCTCTCTTCAGTACTTCATGAGGCCAGAGAGCCTTTTGTACTTTCTTTCATGGTCTTTTCACAGCATGAGGCACAGCTGCTGTGTTTACATAATGCCTGAGAAAGAGCTCTAGCTGTCCTTCAGAAATGAAGAGGCAGAGGAAGAGGTAGAAGAGGGGGATATGGAGAGCTACAGCTCTTGCTATGAGGGAAGTGAACGTAGTGTCCCCCCTCTGTGCTGCCCTAGGGGTATAGCTGTCATATTCCCTTCTAGCTTCCAGGCTAGCACACAGCACAGACACTCTTTTAATTAGTTTTTCAGCAGTACCACTTACAGCCAGACATGGGAAACATGGTGGTATCTGCAGCAGAGGTGACAGCACCACAGCACAGATGGCCGCTGACCTTGACAATTGAGAGAGCTTGTTCAGTACCCACCAGACAGCCAGTCCTCCAGGGGACTCAGAGACACTGTGAAGGCACAAATGACAACCTTTACTGCCATGAAGGCTGGCTCATGGTGTTTTTTAATATTATTTTTATTTTACCCAGAGATCACTGAAATGCCTGCTGACAGCCATTTCCTCCTCTGTACTCCACAGAGAAGGCACACGGCTCTTTTGTGATGATTTGGCTTTTGTTTGTTACTGGCTTCTGTGCACTTCAAATTAAAAGTAAAAGCCTGTCTTATTCTTAAATAACTGCTTTATTCTTTCCTTATTGAGGATCCTATTACAGGCAGAGGAAATTCTCCAGGAATTGGTTAAAAGCATCCTGGCAGTGAAATACAACTTTGTTTTGCCTAGCTTTCTGCAGACAAAGTGTTTGCAGTTTTACGTATTACACTTGCAGATATAAATAAAGATACAGACCATCCTGTAACATTAAGACAGGAATTTGAAGGTTCATACTACTCATGGGTATTTGAATACCTCGTCATGACATCTGAAGAAGAGAAAATAAGAAAACAGAGAAGGGAAACATATGGTTACACTATGGAGTAGCATACTACATAACAACTAATCCCACTGAAATTGCAGCAAATACTTAGTAGGAGTAGGGACAGGCAAAAATTGAGTTGATCAGCTGGAAGTAGCTGTGAAAGGAACCCCCAGAAAGAACAGGTACTGTTGGACATCTTGTCACATTAAATAGTTTTAGTTTAGAGACTGTCTTGCTATCCTTGTAGATGGATGGTCAGTCTTGCTGATCAAGGCTTTCTTCTCCAGGTATAGCTTGGCTTTCTTCTCCAGGTATAGTTATTTTTATTTTTTGTTTTTATTTTTTCCCCATGATATTATGTTATTATCTTTAGCTTTTGTCACTGTTCTGGAAGCCTTGGGATCATGTCTGCTCTGCCTCAGGAACAGACATGTTGACAGATAATACAAGCATGTAGTATAGAGCTAACCAACCTGTACGTGTGACTGCCAGATCAGAAGGGAGCAGGTATCTTGGGAGAATTCTAGTCAAATCTGAAGCCTTGATTTCCTGAGACCTCATGCCCATTGTCTCTTTCAGAGAAGAGCTGAAAGCCATATGCTGGCATGTGCAAGGAAAATGCTGTTTACACCTATTGCTCCACTGCACCACTTTATCAGACTGATCTGGCAATGACCCTCCCTGTTGCAGTTCTACCTCAAAATCTGCACCTTCTCCTTTCTCCTCCTCCTTTAGTGGTCGACTCAGAAAATAATATTTGATGAGGCCTCATCCTCCTTGCTGTTTGTAGACAGATGTCTTCACATAGACATGTAGTTCATCAGAGTTATTCATTGGGTTTCTCACAGGTGGTTCAGCAGACTCCTAAGAAGTACTGTTCTGCAGCCTCCAATTTTGGGCTCATTTTGTTATTTCACTTTAGCATAAATAAATGTATCCTCCCAGATTTCCTTTCTTCTCTCTTTCCATCCATTTAACTCATCAGCATTTGCATTAGAATTACATCTAGAAATTCCCTGTTCATGTCAGCTTGCATCACACTACTCATACTTGTCCACCTAAGAGGTGGATTTTTAATCAATGAATCTTACTTGCTATATTTGCCCATGCCACAACGTTTACATATTCAATGTGAAAATATCTCTTGGTGCTAAACCAGCTGGTCAACACCATCACCTGAGATGTTCCAGAATTAGAGGCAGGTTCCAGAGCCCTGTGATTTTCCACAGGACAACAATGCTGAGGCCGAGGCTGTTTGTTTTAACATCGCTGTACTTTCCAGCTCATATAATCCTTATCAGTGAGGGGGCAGCATGGCCTAGACTTGCAGCTTCATTTACTTTTTTCAATAAAACACACTTAATTCTAGTGAAACAGAGCTTTTCTGAATTTAATTAATTTCTTTTAAGGCAAATAGCCTTACTACTCATCTCTCTTTGTTGCTGAAGTGTCCAGAGCTGTTACAAGTGCCTGAAAGCCATTTTCCCATGGCAATAATTCAACACAGATCTCATGCATGCATTGTCTAGATAGCTCACAGAGGAAGACCTACATTTTTCATCTCTAGGACTTTCATGCTTATTCAAAAAGTATGTCAATATAGTTGTTCTGAAATCACTGGCATGGTTTCTAGTCTTTTCAGGTGAGAGGACTAAAATGACAAGGTGGTATTAGTTTGCTCAGGCAACCAGAGAACTGAGGATCTGTTGTTTATATCACATGCTACCCAAGACTCAAGCAGCCTGTGTTCCGTACCTTGGCTATCCAGAAACTTGTATGAAATAAAGTGGGGGATTGCAGGCGTTCCTGCTGAGGTCAAGTGTCACATTGGCAAATCGTCCTCAGCATTGACCCTCCAGCTGGCAGCTTCAAGCCCTGTCTATGAACCAAGGAGACCATATGTTTTTTTTCTCACTCTTGTTGTTTTCCTAACATCATGTTCAGCTTCAACAGAGAAAGGCATTGCAAGGTTAGATTATCTACATCCACCTTTTCAGATGTGGATAGAAGGTGTCCATCTCCAAAGACTTTCAATAATCAATTCATATATCAAGTTCAAGTACTAGTTCATGCATAGTTTGCTGACTTCTTTTCAGAGCAGTACATATTGTCCAGATTAGCTGTCTAGTAATCCTTACAAGACCTTTATTTTATTTTATTTTATTTTATTTTATTTTATTTTATTTTATTATTTATTTTATTTTATTTTATTATTTTATTTATTTTAGTTCTTTCATCATGTTCTTTTTTGTCCTTTTTTAAAAAACAAATATTTCTTCTGCTTAAATAATCATAATCCTGTGATTTTGAAATTCCTTAAGGAGACGTTTCCCATTCTATTGGTTCTTTTAACAGATTTTATCTGAGAAATATCTAATTTATTTTCTTTACATCCTTCTTGAGTTACTTTCTCTCACTAAACATAACCTTCTAGTGGAAAGTCAAATAGCATGGCAATTTTCAATGGTACAAAAAGAAATAAATTATGGAAAAGATAAAAAGAAAGTAAAAGCAAAACTTTTCATAAGAGATTCAGGTTTCTTAAAACACCCTGTAGCATTAGCTACTGACTGAGACAGCAAAGGAGAAGGAACCTTAGTCCTTCTTTCAAAAAGGAACCTTTTCTTTCTCCTTACAAAATTACATTTTATCTGAATTGTATGAGTTTGTTTTAAGCAGAAATGGAAACAACAGTAAATATCCATCAAAAAGAGCTTAATTAAAATGTTAAATACACTGCCATAGAGAAATTTTCTTTCCCAGAAATAAAACTCACTACAGAGTTAATTATTTAAAGTAATGTATTTGCTTCTCTATGTCTGTATATAAGAGATTAACATATTAATGGGAATGTAATTATGTTATAAAATTCCTTTTTATTTGCACTTTGTTTTAAGATGCAATATTTCAATGAAATCTGATATTTGTCCTCCTTTTTAACCTCAAGCATACAGGACACTTTTAAATATATATATATATATATTATTATTATCATGGTAATGCAAGAGTTCGGAGTTACACAAAAAGAAAATTTTCCTATTCCTTAATTTTCTACAAAAGTCTTGAGTTATGTTGTTGGATGCTTACAGTACATTTTCTAATGGGTTTTGCTCCACAAACATGTGTTTACTGGCAGACTGACTGACTAAGGTGATGCAGCTTTTTCCTATACCATTGTAAGTATAAAGCATGTTCCCCTCTTTAGTCATACGAAGTTACCAAGAAGGTAACCCATGAGTTTTTTGGTCTCAGCTCATATCACCCATATGTGCCCACACCATCAAAACCAACCCACACAGCACATGCCTTTGAACTCATGTTGCAACCGCAGAACAACTGGTTCCTGGTGATTTAATGATCTGGTGCTCAATAATGATAGTAACCCTGATGCATACTAAAAAGACTATAGCACAGCTTTCACTACTGCACTCTTTTCATGGTCAGACAAGACAAGTTAATGACCTTCACCTCTGATCAGCTCAGCTACACATGGGAAATGGTTCACATTGCTGACATTTAGGCTCAGACTGGATATTCTAGCTCCAGATTCTGATATCATGAAGAAACCAGGGACCACTGATCTGTCAGTCGATGGTATACTGTCTTTATGGAGGAGGTGCTGCTGGTTGCCTGATGGTATGAGCTGCTAGCCTACTCAGATGTGAGACTGATCATTAGAGGTAGCTTTTCTGTGTACAGAAGCACCTGAATCTGGTTTCTGCTGAATTCTGGCCATAGTTGGATCGTGGAGCCGGGCTGCCTCTAGCTAAGGTTAATAAAGTTGTGTCCTAGAGAGACAATGGTTCCTGCTCCTGCATGTTGTGCAGGATCTGAGGGAATCCAGGGGAAGCTCTTGAATGACTGCCAAGTCAGGCCTCCAGAGCTGACATTTGGCCATCTGCCCACAGCTATGTTATGCTGCAATTCCACACTATTGATCATCTCCATAAGAAGTTTTCTCTGTCTGTGAGTGGTCTTTGGTGGGAATATTCTTGTGCTCATACTTCCCAAAACATCTTCATCACATTTTGTTGGAACACTGGATGTAGAGAGGGGAATGTTATTAGCAAGAATATTATCTGATAATTTTAATGAGAGTAGATTTGTCTATTAAAAACAACAACAACAAAAACTGCGCCCATCAGCTGTTTTTGTTTGTTTTGTTTTGTTTTCCTGAACTAACAACATCTCCACTCAGAAAAAGCAGAAATCAGAGTTCAAAAGGAATTATTAAGTTTCAGTGATAAGGTAATGGGACCTAAAAGTACAGGTAACACTTCAACATATGTCTGAATAATTTGGAGGACAAATTCCTCTTCATTCTTAGTGAAACTTTGTGTGAAGTCTTTTCTAACAAAGTCCTAATCTTTTCCCCCTTCCTTCCTTTTCTTTTCCCTCTGAAGTTTCCACTCCTTTCTCTGAATCTGCAGCAATGTATCATCTTGCAAAACTCTCGTATCTACTTGTATATCCTTCTTTTCATGTCTGGCAAACAATTTAGATTGTGATAGTCCCGCAAAGACAGAAGAATTGAGCAAGAATGCTGTATTCTTCAAATACAAGTCTGTAAGCGACTTTGCTTCTCTTCTCTGTGAAGGTGGATTATTCTTTTTCTTACTTTCAGAAAATTTTCAGAGCCTGAGTGCTTCAGGTGGGGAGGGTCAAATCCATTGGAACAAAATACAAGAAGCCATCACTGATGTGTAACATTTTTCTCTTGTACCCACCCCACTGTTCCTTCCAGTCCAGCTTTGATCTGCTCACCCCATTCATTCAGAAATGATTCCACTGTAATCATTCAACACTTTTTGGTGATTTCAGTAGTTATATTCCTCAGCAATCTTACATTATTTCTGCATGCCTTCTTTTTACCATTTCAGAAGGAGCTCTCTCTCACATTTCTGAAATCTGTTCTTATGAAATCTCATTTTTTTTCATTGCTTTGGAGTCCCAGGGCTGATCCCTCCAGATGAACTGACCTTCAATTCAAGGAAGAGCATGATGGATGGATTCAGCTGCACGAGGAGCCTAGCAGCAATTTGCATGCCACACAAGCAGGCCTACATGCCTGGTGGAGGGCAATACTGTGTCAGAAAGACTGAGTGGCTAGTGTAAGGCTACAGACTTCAGCAGAGTAAACCTAAGCTTTCTTGGCAGACATATTTTAAACACAAATCCTTGTAAGTTGTAGGAAATCCTGTCAAAGTGTCAAAAATTGGTTTTACATAGAATGAAGGTAGCAGTTTAAATACCTAGAAGAAAGGGATCAGGGGTATGAGTAACTAAGTCTATAACACATCGGTACGTCACATGGAGCAAGCTGTGGATTCAGGCAAAAGGCAAGCAGGAGGAAAATGTGAGAGGCATACGCACTCTCTCAGTCAAAATTTCATCTCAGTCAGTAGGAAAAACAGTTCCTCTGATGCGAGACAGCTTTGGAGCTGGTCCAAAACCCCTCAAAAGTGATTTTACCAGGGAAAAAAAACAGATGGAAAATAGAAGATAGACAAGTGTGAGGAGACTGAGATGAAACAGGGCATACAATGTAAATGATTCCTTCCAGCCTGCCGAAGGGCCCCCTCTACATCCATGTAGGGGAGAGCCTCAAAGACAAATGTGGAGTTTTACTGTCCCATAATTCAAAGCTCTTCACATAGTTTTGTCCTCAAGAAAAACAGTTGCCCTAATGCTCCCTGTTGGGGGCCTTAATGTCTCATTTCTACCCCTCAGAAACAAGAGCACTGAAGTGTCTCACCAGAGCACTAATAGATGAGGGCTGCAGCACTCAGCCCTCCACAGCTGATGATTTGTTCTGTCTACATCCTTCTCATACTTGGCCCCTATTTTTTCACAGAGTATGTGAACATCTAGGCACACCTCCCATTCTGCTGGGAGCCTGAATCTAACCCTCTCCTTCAGACATTTTGGGCCTTGCTTGACCCACCTAGGAAATTCCCTGGCATTGCTCCCTTTGTTTCAGCAGGGGAGAAGTTGCTGCCAGAAGAGAGACTCTAGAAAAGGAGGAGCCTCTGCTGTTCATCTCATTTTCAGCACTGTGTTGCCCAAGCTCACCAACAATGCTACAATGCTATATGTGCCCAAAATAATTTTGGCTGCTGGAGGTCAGTTTTTGACTTGGGGGGAATTCATCAAGACTGGAGACATCACATCTAGAAGGTCCTATGGAGGATGGAGTCAGTCATGCAATTCTGAAATAAATTTGAATATCAGGTTTCTTTGGTGTCATGCAAAAGCAGTCCACTAAGCCCATCAGTCAATGTTATGCCTGAATGTGCAGGAGGCAAAGGGAGCCATTGACAGCTCAGGAGAATCTTTGCATTTCAAAGTGAATTCTCTTCATGAAAAATGGCTGCTCCCTATTGGGTGCAATAACTTCTCATTCCTCTCTAGAAAGAATGATATTAATGTAACTTGTTATGGAATTGAGCATTCAATCATACCCCCTTATTGCTTCTTTAAGCTGCTTTTTTTTTTTTTCATTATGGGTACATACAACATTCACCTGGTTAAGCAAATTTTCACTGTGTATGTTTTTTATAAAATCTTGGTTCAGGGGAATGTGTTCTATTTATCTGTATTTTTTTGCCTATATTTCAGTGTGGTACAAACACTTTTTTCCTCTCATGTCATCTCCTTTGAACTTCCAGACTCTTTGGAGCTTTCCTTCAGGCACCAAAGAGTAGCTAGCCCTTGAAGACATGTCAAATGATAGATACCTCTTAGATCTTAAGGGTGAACTATCCACAGGGAGGCGACTGGACTCCTCCGAGATGTGTGGCTCTTTGGCCATGGTTCTTCTGTCTTTCACAAGGAGGTCGGAGGATATGTGTCAGACAGTGTCTTGAGGGCCAATTACTGTCCCCAGCAAGGCTCACTTTCCCTCTACTTCAAACCTCAATGGACAATTCACCCTTCAAAAGTCTTTCTATATGAACTGTCCCAGGGAGCAGACAGGGTAACACACAGGAAGCTCTCCCTCCTGCTCCAAGAGAAGTTTTTCCTGTCTCGTTGATGCCACAGCCAAAAACATGTCATTTTTCTGTGTGAAGAAGTTCTTCAGGCAACAAGCGAAGCAGTGACAATAAATAGTTGCAGGCCCTACAGTGAACAATTAGTATTCTAAACATGAAATTAATTTGTCCTGTGAATATAAGAACCTTGTAATTTGGTTCACTTATATTTTATATTTTATTGTAAGATACAGCTCATTTTCTACATGATTTTATGGTTGGATAGGATTTATTAGAAATTTTCCCCAAACTACCTCAGTTTAAAAAAAAAAAAAAAGAGTGGGGTAAGATCTTTTCTATTCTTTTCATTGCGAATATTATGCTGGCTTTTCTCCTGCAAATGAGCCTTAACTCTAATCTATCCACACACAATGCTCAGCTCTGTAGCCTGAGATTATTTTCTCTTAAGTTTCATTTTAATTTTCACCGCCAAGGAAGATATTTCTCTAAAGATATTCAAATATAGGAGAGAGAGAGAGAGAGAGAGAGAGAGAGAGACCACCAAAGGCTGCTCGCCTATAGGGTAAATAGTTATACTCTGTTCTTTCTTATGCCAGATTTTTATAATTGTCCTTGAAGTCAGTTTTATTGTATTCTGTGCTTTTTCCCTGTCTAACTATGCAGCTGTCCTTGAAGAGGAAGTGTTTGTATGAAGACTTCTCTTTTCTGAGTAGCTACGTAAACAAGAAGGTACCAACAATCAGGCAATCCCTTAAATGCTCAGTCACAACTTAACTGGGACAACCTCTCTCCATGTTGAGACCAACAGTAACAGCATATCAATGTTCTCAGCAGGAAGGATGAGATGTGTTGTGGAAGACGTTTCTCCAGCCCCCTGTGCAGAGAAGTGCAGCTAGCTCATGACCTGTCTTTGTTACTGTCACTGCTGCCCTGTTTCTCACTCTCACTGAGCTGATATCTTGCCTCCAACTTAACACAGACTGAGACCTAAACACCTTCCCACCAAAAGGACCAGGATAAACCCCAATCCTAGTTTTCTGTCCATCCTCCTGCTTAGCTATCATAATCTGCCAGGACTAAGACCAGCCTTTCAATCTGAATATTTTCCAATACACTTTCATGCACTGTTTTGATTTTTTTATTGTTTTGCTTTATTTTGTTTACCTATCAAAGTCTGCCACTACTAAAATATTATTAATTTACTCTGCAATCTGGTGCCAGAAAGTGGAGAAAAGAAAAATACACTCACAAGATGCTACGCCCACCAAATAAATAAATAAATGAAAAATGTTTGCATCTACCAGTTGTGAAAGTCAATGTGCCTTAAAAGCATTTACAGTTCTTTATTGCTCCTCTGCCTGAACCAGCCAGCCTGAAGAACAGCCCCGGCAGGAGTAAGGTGCTCAGCCTACATTTGCAAAGCCACAGGTGCAGGGGCAGGAGCAGGAAGGTGCTGGGTCAGCAGTGGGAACAGGAACCCTCTCAGCAGGGCAGGGCTGGTTGCAGAGGGGCTGCTGCAGAGATGCATTCACCCAGGGGACTGTGCTGCTGGGCATCCCTGATGACCCCATGGTTTGAGAAAATGAGCTTTCTGCTTTGCGAGGCATGTTCTCTGTGACTTTCAGAAAGTTGTGTTAGCCTACAGCCATAAATATTTATAGATGTCTCGGTTATCTCAGGAGACTTAATGATTTACAGTTGGGGTGGGAGTAACAATGAAGGAGGCTACAAGCCCCAAACCCCTGGGTCGTGTAGTAGGATTTCCTGATGACATGGTATGGCAGGGGTGTTATGGCCACCTCTGCTCCCAGTGCAACTGTCCAGCACTCTTCAAAGTCAGTGGCAGGCAGATGTCAAAATACCCAGAGGGATCTGGATTTAACCTGTTTCCATTTGAGTCCCATGCTATGGCAACTGGATCCATGTCAGTGCTGTAGCACAGCTGACCTCTTGGATACAGTCATCCTATGATACAGATGGTGACACAGAAACTGCCAGCATCACCTGATACTTGCTAGGAAGAGCTGTGATCAGATCAAATTCCCCAGATCTAGGATTTATATTGAGATGAATTTTTAGCATAGAAGCATGGAAAAATAAATAAAATTTTTGCAGATCTCATTAGGTGTGAGATCTCATTAGGTGTAGGTGTGTGCTTTGGCCATGAACTGTTTAGTTCACATTTTCCATGTACATCCCTGGTGAGAAACAAGAACATTGGATAATGTGTTTTAAACTTCGTTCCTTCATTCACTGACTTAATAGACTTTAATCTCTTTCTCTGAAGTAAATATTTGCTTATTTACCATCAAAAATACAAAATAGACTGTAGCTAGCAAGTGAAATATTATTCTTAGCTTATGTAGACACTTCCTATTCCAGACAAAATGAATGACTTTAGTTACAGGTTGTATGATGAGTAACCAAATAAAAGACTCCTATTTTCTACAGAGGAAAAGGCAAGCAGAATGACATCAGTGCTGAGGATCCTAAGAAAATTTTCTCTTACCCACTGCCAAATACTGGCACATTCTGCTTCTTTGCCTATTCTTTAAATTTGTTACAGATTTGGCACTATCTAAATTAGTGACTACCAACCCCACAGCTGAGCAACTGCTTTTGCATTGAAGAGCCTAAGGGTTGAAATAAAAATCCTGAGAATTAAATGGCATAAACTTATCCTAGAAGATGGCGAATTTTCTAGCTGTGTGCTCTGAGCCACTAACCTCAAAACAGAGAAAGATATTAAAAATAAATAAAAATAAACAAATAAACAATAAAAAATAAAGGTTTTGCCAAGGTTTCTTTTGTTCCATCATATTTGATGCTTTTTGCAAATCTGTATAATTCCCATAGCATTCTCCGACAAACAAAGAACGCTGTGGTCTTCTTAGGCATATGAACAGAATGCAATCTGGTTGCAATTATATTGCCATGTCCTGACTTTGGTTCTGGAATAACATTTTTATTTGAAGAGTATGAAGAGCATAAAAGCTCACAGATGTTCTTGTTTTATTTATTTATTTATTTATTTATTTTTGTATTTTGTTTGCTTTTTAGACAATGCTCATTCAGTCAGCCTTGCTTTTAGAAAATTCAGCCAACTATCTCTGACCAGTGGACCAAATCTGTGCTATATATCCTTCACAACCAGAAATGACAGCAGTGTATTGATATGTCAGCTGATCCTTTCCCAGATGTAAGGGAAGACCTCACCTGGAGTCACACTGGTGACAGGTTTATGTAATAATCCTCTTCACCTTATAATGACACATCTACAGCTACTGCAGTCTAAAAGCTCATCTGCTCACTGCTATCAATAACTGACCAGCCCTGTGGTGGCAATTCAATTGCTGACAGCCAACCTGCAAAAAAGACATGCTGCCTACAGAAATGTGCAGTCTTCTTTAGCCAGAAGACTAGAAAACCTATAAAAATTTATTCAAGGGTAGGTAGAGTTCCCAAATATGTTAGGATAAGGCTGTAAGTATGACTGGAATGCCTGTAATTTGTCCTCTGCACTAAACCCTGAAGTTCACAAAATGAGCAGGATTTTTGCCCATTACAATGACACCAGGGTTTTGCAAGCCTTGCCGTTCTTTCTCACCTACGGTAATCTAATTTCCTGGTCTTTATAAAATCTGGTGAAGTTGGAAACACTTGTCCCTGGTACAAAACAGTAACTGTCATACACTGCTTCAGCACATGTATAAGAGAAAGATGGAAAGCCAGGCTATTTTGCTAACCAGCTGGAGAAAATATTCAAGAAATACACTTGATCCACCTAAGCCCAAGTTCAATGATGTTCCAAGGTCTTATTTAGAAGCTCTGGGGCATTTTTTGTTGGTGGTGATTTTAAGCAGGACTAGCGAATTTTCTGTGCTTGCACTCAGGCACATACACGAGATTCCATTTAGTTTTATGGTTAGATTTAATGTACCTGCATGTAGGGGTCTTGATTTTATTACTATACATGAGAAAATGGAATAACAGAAGCCATTTCCACGAGACATAATGAATCAGAGCATTGATAACCTGTTCAAGATGCTAAACCAGGAATGTAAACATATTAGCTGTGTTCCATTGTACATAAAACAAACACACAAAGTTAAACTCAATGAGCAGTAAATATATACATTCATATATTATTAACTATGGCTTCTCAAAGCTCTTTGAGAAGCTTAGGAAAAGTAATGATGCAGAGCATTCAGGAGAGCATTGTGTTGGGAAGGTGAAGGGCATGCATGGCTCATACAGGGTCAAGTGGTGGTTGCAGAAGACAGGGCTGCCCCATGGGAAAGCAGTGCTCTGCACCAAAGGCAATTCCCCATTAAGGGGCAGACAGACAGTGATCAGAAGCTGTAAGGTCAGCAGAGACTGCAGGGCAGCAGGCATAAGGGGAAGACATCCTTGGCCACAAAGCTTTCAAGCTGCCCAAGAGGGTCATCTGCCTCACCAGCAACCAGCCTGTTGGTAGCCTGTTCACTTTGCTCTCCCTCTTCTTATCCCCATTTATTTTAGGAACTTTCCCCTCTTATCTTCTGCCTTTTCATCCCCTTCTCCAGGCATATACAAGACTCTTCAAAATATGTATTGCTGTTTTACTCTGTGAGAGATCTGACAGACATTGCCAGGATTAGCTCTCTGGTATTTAAAGAAACACAAAGGACAAAACAGTCAGAGCCCACAACATGGTCTCCAAACCAGGAGTCGTCTGTTTTTCCCTGGGTTTTAATATTCCACTAAAGTGGTCAAGTGCCTGCATTTGCGCCTCCTACCCTCCCACGGAGCAGGGAGCATTCGGGAGTGTGTGACAGAAATGTATAATTATCCCCAGCTGCATTACCTAAAGAAGGAAATCAAATTAGATTTTCCATTAGAGACAAAAGCCTGTATTGTCAACCATAATGCTTCTTCTACATTGGGACTGACACAAAACAGCATCAGATCAGAGCTGGCTTCCAAAACTCGGAAAACACTGCAAGATGAGTTATTTTTTTAACAGATATTAGCATCCAAAATATTTAATAGCTTTCTTCACTGTTTCAGTGAAGTAAATATCTACAGGTCTAAGTAAGTAGGCAAGTCTTTATATTTTCTCCTGCTATGTGTATATTCTGGTTTTGTGTTATTTGGAATTGTGGTTCCTTTTTCTTTTACTCCTTACTCACATGTCAATAAATAGAGCAGAATTGGTTGGGATCTAGATATTCAACTTCATATAAAATATTGTGCTGTGTATTTTTTTTTTTCCATTATGAAAAATGATTTAAAATGTTTGAAATAAATTTGATTTTCCAAAACAAAATTTCATACCAGTTGTCCCTTTCTCAAGATGTTCCAACAAGGAAATTTTCCATTCTATCACAAAACCAGAAAGTCATCTTGAATGACTTCAGCAAGATTTAAAATAAATCCCACGAATTAAAAATAACATTCTGAGGTGGGTGAGGCTGGACATGTCCACTTATCTGAATGGCTATTTTACTTTTTTATTATTTTTTTTCTTTTTTTTTTTTGTGACAATTCTGAAAGAATGATGTTGAGGTCTTCCAGCAAAGAATAAATCAGTAAGAGCCTATAGAAAATGTTCTCATGTCAAAATCTGGTCATTACTCATTTTTATTATGAGTGATGGGCAGCTATATTGTATGCATTTGTAATGTAAAGGGTCTGAGGGTGCTGCAGGTTGATCAGTTAACTATTCGTTTTTACAAGCTAGTTGTTTTTACAAGCACAAATCTGTTTTACAGGTGAGGTTGAAGTTTCATGGTTTAAAGATGCTAAAACTCAGGTGAAATATTTTTTGAAATGTTCATTGAATACATATGTATATATTTCTTCTTTTTTAGATGACATTTAGATACAGAAGTAACTTTTATACATCTATTTGCCTGAGCAGCCAAGTTGCATCCAGTACAAAAGATGTCATTCTTACTTGAGAGTTAGTTGCATGCAAATATAGGTGGCAAAGGCTGTGCTTTTAATATTTGGTATCAGGCTCTGAAATATGTATGATAGCAAGACAGGGCACAGTTAAGGTGACTTGTCAGGATTGAAAAAATAAGGGTTGCTGAAAGCATGTAGGGGATGAGAATATTTGGTAGAAGAGAGAGGTGGGGATTTCCACCACAGCTTTTTTGTCTGTAAACCAAAACAAGGTGAAACTGTGAGACACACATTTCCATGAGCAGAGCAGTGATCATTTTTTCGCATGCTCAGACCGATGAGCAAATGAGGCAACTATCATACCTCTCTCCACCAGCTCTGGAGCTGTTAGGTGTCTTTTGGGTATCTCCTCACCCCCAGCAACCTGGACAGCCCCCTCACCACTCCCCCTTCCTTCCCCATCCCTGAGGACAGTGACTGTGGGTCTCTGCCTGCCAGCACTCCTCTGATTTCCTACATTCTTTCCTACCCAAGGGTCTGCAATAGCATCCCTGCAAAATATGGAAGCAGTGCAATGATTTCATAATGGCTGTTGATAAAAATTAATGAACCATTGCGAGTACTCAGCCACTATAAGTATAGGATATCAATGAGCTGTTTAATGCAATTGAATTGCTCACTACTTAAAATGCATCTTTTTGCATTCTGGCCCACACCCAGCCTGCCCAAACTAATTTCACTACCTACAGTTGTTACGCAGCTAGACATCATGTGAATGTTTTTGTATATTAGCCCTGTGTCTATTTTTGATCAGCTTACATGGAAAAGAAAACTAAGACAGGATGTTTTGAGTCTGTTTACCCAGGCTTCAACTACTGATGGCACTATACTGAACTGATTGAAATTTGAGCAAAGAAATTACGCAAGAAAGCAGGGGAAGGTGCCATTCATTTGTGCTATGTTTTTCCCTTTCATAGAGTGTCTGAGCTGATTTTTACCCCGTCCTGCAGATGGCACCACAAAGAGTAAAGGCTTGGGACACATAGTACCTGGGCTGCCTGTGAAAGAGAGGTAAGTGGTTCTGTGGGAAACCAGTGCAAACTGTGAAAAAGGACAAAACGGGCAGTAGCATCTCAAGGGATCAGAATGAACAACAGGGATGTTTAGTATTTGTTGTCAAATGCAGGGGGCTCTTTTTGTCTTCCATCACTGTGGTATTGGAGTAGATTCCATGGAAAATGAGCAGTGATGGAAATGCCACAGAGGCTGACTGGAGCCTCTGGGCCTCTCTTTCCAGGATCCACACTAAGCTTTTGGTTGGCTTTGCAAAGTTGCTATTAGATGGAAAGAGAAACAATTAGATTAAGAGCCTGTAATGCTGTTTCTATTAGGGACAAAAATAAATGTCATACAGAATTTCCTTTTTAATTAAAAAGTATTTGTTTCGGTAGAGAGACTTTCTAAATAAAATATTTATTTTCCTTCAAAATATTAAATATAAAAATAAAAGAGTTTAGGAAATATCTCTTGTTTTTTATCCTTCCGTGTTCTTTTCTTCATGTAAAACAGGAAAAGAAAATTCAGTTGAAACCTTTCATTATGTTGTTTTTGTTTTTGTTTTTCTCCTGTGGACAAAATGAAAAATGAGATAATCTGAGGAAAAAAGTTTGCAAATTAGATTTGTTTCCAGAGGCCATTGCAGTCTGCAAAGCACAGCTTGAACAGTCACTGCATCCCTATCTGTGACTGATTCTGGACATATAAACTGGAACTAGCACAGCTTTCCTTAGCAAGGTGGATGGAAGATAAAGGGGGGCTGGAGTCATGTCTCCAAAATGCAAAACATTAGACTGTCATTTTTAATGTATGTCTCTCAAACAATCTCCATTTTTTTCCTGGCTCTAGTGACAATCAGTCCTGTGAGAAGGCAGTGTGTGTGAGAGACAGAACAGGACTGCTGTTCTCCACCAGGACAAACCTTGTTTCCTTCAGAACATGTCTTTATCTCTTACATACACAAACCCCTAGCAAGAGTTTTTCCTCCCTCTGAGGAGCTTATGACTGGGCATGGTCAGCTGGGGAGACGTAGGCCTCTTCTTCACTGCCCACAGCCCTGCATGGCAAGAGGTAACGGCCTAGCTCCAGAACGCATTTCTGTTCAAACCCATTTCAGTCTCCTTCCATCACAACTTACTCTGATTGTCACCCTCTTACAGACTGGCCCTAACTCTTAAACTGTTTTTTTCCCATTATGGTGTTTTGTCTTTGGACTCCCATTCCACCACCATCAATCCATCTTCATCAGCTCCATTCTTACCCATTCCTGGTATTCCTGTAAGCCTTGCTCAGGCCTCCTTGGCCCCAAGAAGAGTCAGCCCCTGAATGGCAGAGAGATTTGGGGGGTTATTTTTGATAGATTTGGAATAATATTGAAGCCATCATGATCATGGTGGTCTTTGAGAAGCCATCAATCTCACACCTTCCACACAACATAATCATTTCTCTGAGTGGAATGCTTAGCTTACAGTTTACAAGGCTTTGATCAATTGAAGGTGAAGTATTCAAATCACGTAATAATAAAACAAAATAAAACAAAATAAAATAAAATAAAATAATAAAATAAAATAAAATAAAATAAAATAAAATAAAATAAAATAAATAATGGAGATGTATCTGAGCAGCAGCTGATGGAAAGATGGCCCACTTTATAGATGCTGGGATCACCTCCCTCAGTGGCTGCAACATTCAAATGCCTTTGCATTTAAGCTTGCTAGTTATTTGAAATTGGCAAATAGAAACACATCTTGCTTTGGTAGCAGTCATGTCTCTCTTTAGAGATCTAGATCTTGAAGGACTTACTGGTGTTTTAATGAATGATAAAACATTGTATTTATTCAATGGCAAGTAAAGTACTCTGGCCCCCATTTTGCAAAAGGCTGCATTCTTCCATGGTGTCTTAGCAGTAGTGGCCAGTGATTGGTGCTGGGTGAGTCCTGGTCTTCCTCCTGCTCATTGGTCTCCCTCACCCCTTTGGCTAATCTCATTTGTTAGAGAAGCACTCTACGTAGACAGTATCTTGTTGCTCATGAGAAACATCTCCGTCTTTTGGAGAAAACCACTAGCAGTGCCAGTGACTGTAAAGGTATAAATGTAGCTCTGAAACAGGATCCGTTTTCCTAGCAACAAATTAGTTAAAAACTGGAGGAGTAAATGAGAGAAGGTGACACCTCATTGTCACTTGTCTTCAAGAAGATAGTAGGTATATTTTACAGTCAAATGTTCTCAAATTCAAATTCAAAAATTCTGGGGAAAAATCAATCAGACAAAACAATCTGGCTTGTGTAGACCTGGAAAAAATTATCCCAGTAGTCCCTCTGTTTAAAGGTACTTTAATTCACAAACTGGACTGGCTCATTCTGGGCTGGTTGAGAAAGGATCTCACTTCTGTACATGCCCACATCCACTGCACATCTTCCTGTGCTTTCCAAAGAATGAGAAGAAAGCCCAGAATTCAGCTCTAAGCTGTTGTAAATTTTGGCTTTTCTCAGTAAGATGGACTGCTCTCTGCACTTTTCTGACCTCACCGCCAAGTTACAGTCCTAAAACTGCATTTGGAGAAGATATAAGGAGTATCTGCGTGGCAGCTAGCACTAAATGTCTGCTGTCAGGGTATGCGTGCCCTCAGGGAGGGGGAGCTGAATAGAGTTGGGCAGATTTGTCTTCTTTTCATGCAGAGTACAGTAGCAAGTGAAACAGAAATCAAATTAAAATAATAAAGAACATTGAAATATTAAGTTTGGATGCCTCCATATTTTGAATAATGCCTAAATGTTTCTTTTTAGAATTTGTAAAATTTACCACATTTCATTTCAAAGAGTAATTAAAAAAAAAAATCTGAGAGAAGAACAAATCAAATAAAAAGACTGAACACCTCCAGAAGGAAGCAGCATAATAAAAATGGAGAAAAAAAAAAAAAATCATATTGAGGTAGAAAAACAATTCTGACCATGCTTTTATTTTGCTTGGATTGCATCTTCTCCTCTTTACTTTTTATTTTCTTTCTGTTCTAACACAAAAGAGAAAAACAAAACAAAATAAAACAAACAAAAAAATGAACAAACCCACATATAACATACTTTCCATCTTGGCTGAAGCAGGGCCTCTCTTCCTGTTTACTATTTGTCCTTGGATCTGTTCTTCCCACCATCAGGATTCTCTTCATCTTGTTTATCCAAGTCTCATAGCACTTTCTTTATCTAATCTGTTTTAAATGTGTTGAAGAACCTTTCACGGTGGTATCTCAGCACTGAAATGTAATCTAATCCATCAGCCAAGTGTCTAGTTACTTTATAAACACTAATGGCCAGATGTTGCTACCCTTTCCTCAGACTGAAATTGATTGTACTACTCAGTTCTGAATAAAAGTGTCAGAATCTGTCCTTAAACTGATAATATATATTTGTTATCATAATTTCACAGCTGGGGAAACTGAGATACTGTGAAGTAAATGTGCCCAGGGTCACACAGTGGTTTGTCCTTAAATTAATAACAATAATAATAATAATAATAATAATAAAAACAGAGGTTCAAGTTCCCAGCCCCCTGTTCTTACCAACAATCATGAGCAGTTAAATAATTGCTCAAGGAATTGGCTTGTGTTTAATGCATGCAATGCATTCAGACTTGTGCCTTTGTGCCTAACTGTTAAAGGCCTAACTGTGCAATAAATGTCCACAACCATCATGTTTACTTGTTCTTGACTGTCTTTTGCTAGCTGAATTAAAATTGCTTACTTCAGATTGCCAAAAATAATAATAAAAAAATTCAGGTGATCAGGTTTGTCCTCGCCCTGCAGTTACAAGGAAAGCAAGGTTATAAACCAGATTTCAGGCTGCGCTGGGCTCTCAGGACATTCTGTGTTATTTTTCCTGTCCTAAATGGCCACAGGACAAAATACCAGGCTAGGAAAATAATTGAAGTTTGGTTAAAGAGAAAAAGAAATTGCAATGATGAAAGTAATTGATCCTCTACAGAGTCCTTGAATAACTTTGATTTGAAGATATTTTGCTAGAATGCATCACATTTGCTGTGTTTTTCTGCTCAGCTCAAATTTAATATCTGTTTATTAAACTTTAATATTCCTATGGACATTTGCATGCAATTCAAATTCTTCTTCTTAAATTGCCTACTTCTCCTTTTATTCCTGGGCTGCTGTTGCAACCTTCTGTGTGTGAGTCGTAAAAGGAAACAAAGGAAATACACAGCTGTTTTGAAGTTTATATATTGCAGCTACATAAAGCCACACATTTAAGAAAGTCAAAAAACATTACAAAGCCAAAACTTTATTACCTCTATTTTTAGAGATTGGGGAAAATGGGTTTGAAATAGTAGGAGAAAATTGAATTGTCCACTGGTCACAAAATATTCCCCTGATACTGTATGGTTGTATACCTTTCCTTGTGACAAAATAAATAAATAAATAAAATCTGTTGAAGATACGCTCTGGACAGAAAGCACTGGAGAATAGGATGGGTGAATGGGACAATCAAATCATAACTCTCAAAACTCTCATTAGGCATAACTGGGTTAGCATTTTAGCATGGAAATACCAGAGAGTAGAAAACCTAACACACCTTCAGAACAGCAATACTTATTAAATTTAAGGGTGAATAAAATTGAGATGGCAAACTTAAACAGAGTAGTAAAAACTAACCGAATGATCCAAAGATATAAAAGATTACCATAATCACATTAATGAGTATAATTCCTGTAGTGTTACCAAGGGCATGTCTGCACAATCAATCACAAGTAGAGAAATCTTCCTTCTCCCACGTTTTGAATATGATGTGTGTGAGCCAGTTTCAGTCAGAGGCCATAAAGCTACATTAGGGTGTTTCCCAAACTTCACCTACTATGCCCTGCAGAACAACTGGTTTTATAAGCTGAGGACAACCATCACCATTTTTTCACTGAGCTTGCCTTCTGCCTGACCTGCTGAGAGCACAAATAGAGCTCATTCACCCCCCTTCCACACATCCCTCTAAAGTGTACCCTAAGCAAAAATTGGCAAGGGTTCTCAGTCTCCTATATTTCTGGGTACAAACCTGAGAACATCAGAAAGCTGGCTTATTGGGTTGACGTAGAGAAGCTATTTAGGTAAATAAGCTATTTTCATTTGTTCTGCATCACTGGAACATTTTAAAAATGGACCTTAGTAAGAATTTGTTGGTGTCAGAATCTTTTTTTTTCCTTTTTCTTTTTTTTTTTTGTTTTCCTTTTTCCTTTTTTCCTTTTTCTTTTTTCTTTTTTTTTCTTTTTTTTTCCCTTTTTCTCTTCTCTTTCCGTTCTTCTTTTTCTGTCTTCTTTTTTTTTTTTTTAATTTTCTTTTCTTTCTCTTTTTTCCCCCCTCATATGAGGTTGTTTCAAGCCTGAGCATGTGATTCCTAAATGGTATTCACAAAAGAGAAAAAGTGGGGATGCTGGAACACTGAAGAATACATAATAGGGAGCCCACCAAAATACATGGCTTCAACCTTTTATTTTCTCTCCCTCCCCCCTTTTACTTTTTGATCACAAAAAATATTTCAAGGCAAGAAGATACAATCTGACCTTCTCATCTGACTTTTGAAAGCTAGATAATTTCACCCAGAAAACCTTGAATCAAATCACTTTCAAGGAGAGAGGTTTTTTGGCTGACCATTTGGAGAAAGTCTTTATTCACATGAGCAGATCTTGTGAAGTCTGTTCTTACCTTTATTCTCAGTTAATACCCAAATGAATCTGGGGAAAATAATCTGTTGTGAGCAGCTATCACCATCAATAACTCAGGTTGTTATAGGAGACAGACTTATATAAAGAGGTATACTTAAAATGCATTTAATACATGGAATGCCATCTTCTAATACAAAATGTGCCATTGTTCATAAATTCACAGACTCAATAATGCTATAATTGTTATGCACCAAAAGTAAGCTTACCAAATTCTGTTCATAGCACAGCTGAACTGCTGCTGGAGACAATTTTTCTGTAAGAATAGACAGCACCGCACCATTAGGAATCACAGTTCAAATCTGTTTGGGGTAATACAGACAAACTAGAAGGAAAAAGAGGAGAGAGAAGTAAGATATGGATCTTCAATTACATCTGGCAGAAGAACATGGTTTAATTCATTGGACAGCAATAACACCAGAGATCTGCAGAGTGCCCTGTCTGTAAACATTGTCTGAATTAATCACAAAGAGAGACACTGTAATAATTGTATTTTATTCATGCTGAACAAAAGACCAGGATATCATTCTGAATAAATGAGCTAATTGTAAAATGACCAACTTCCCTGAAACCTCTGCTACAGCCAAAGTGTCTGAAAAATTGTGCTGAAGAAAGAGGCAGAGAAAAGGGAAAAGCATGCATAGCCACCACATAACCTTCCTAAGGAAATATGTATTGAATAGGAACAATTCTTAAAACAGAAGCCTGGTCTATCATTTTGATTTTAATTTTCTTTTAAAGTAATCATTGAATGGAGATTATTTATTTGCTTAGGAAGGCAACACCTTTTCTTTTCAGATTGTCTTTAAGAAATAAAACCTCCTTTAATGTCAAACCAAAAAGAAGTAAAATGCTATAAGAAATTGAGCAACCATTTTAATAAATTACCAGAATAGAAAAACTGTTCCTATCTTTTGGATCTCTGACTATAAATTCTGTAAAAAAAGTGTAAAAAAAAATAAAAAGAAAAAAGGGTATTAATTAGGAGGATGATCATATGGTGTTAATGACAGTGGTAACTATATATATATATATGAATATAGATGTAAATAATATTCTGAGCGTGTGCATGTATCTGTGTATGCATAGTATAATGAATTTCCTGAGTTTTTGTCTGAAACAAGTTCAGAAGCTGGTGTGTCTTTCTGAAGTAAGTGTTTCTCTGTCCCATTGCTCTGTATCACCCAAGTTTTTCAAGCTTTTAATCTCCACACATCTCTGCTAGAAAAAGCCCTCAGGAACAGCAGCCTCTGACATTACAGTCTTAGTTTTCAGGCACATTCCTTCTTAATGTCTATACACCCCTCCTTATATATCATTTGTTATTTTAACCCTTTTAAGGATGTTGAATATGATTTAACTTTCTTCAGCAACACTTTACCTTGTGAAACTGTTAGCATGCTACAGCTGTCAAAGTGCACCTCTCTCCCACTCTTATAAAAGGTTTCACCATGCATACACATTAGGAAGAAATCACATTTCCTACCATGTATCAAATACCCGTGTATTTGGGGTTATAATATCTTCTGTGGAGCTTTGATCCAAGAGCTTTTGTATTTTCAAGTAGACCTAGAAAAGAAGCAGCAATCTACTCTCAAGATGCAGACAAAAAACCTTTCAACCACAGGCACTTCAGGGGTCTGATGCTGTTTTGGCATGTGGTTTCTGCTGTGTAAGTTTGATACACTGTCCAAATAATGCATTTGATTGATAATAAATAATAAGTGCTCTGATTTCAATCAAATGCCAGGATGCATTTTTCTTTTTCTCTTCTAAATGACTGTGTAAAGTGGCTTGTATGAATGGACTACTCAGCTTATATACTTTAATTAACATGATACGCTGACTTACCATAGAGTATTTTATAGAGACACATAAGGTTTACAGATGCCATGGGAACCATCTCAGGAAACAGGCTACATGAATACCAGCTCATTCGAATAACATGTCCTCCTGACTCAGCCTTCCTTGTATTTACCTCCAGCAGTAAGAAATATCCTTTCTTTCTGTGAAAGTGAGACTGATAAGTGTAGTGGTCAGCATAAATAAATATAAGGAATGATATTAAGGGTTTGATTCACTTTCATTTACATTGAGCTAAATGAGAAATAAATAGGCTGATATTTATAGAATTGCCTGTGGGGGAAAAGGGTTATGTGGTGGGAATAGTGTGTGTGTTTTCACTAACTGTTGTTTTAACAACTCTTTTAACAGAGTTTTAACTACTCTGCCATTAAATTTGTTTTGCGTATGTTTTTGTCAAATTTGTTAAAAAGGGAGATAGAAAATACTTCAAGCTAATCAATATAATTTTTAGGGATACAAACTGTATATGAATTAGGCAAAAATAAGAGTATAAAGAAGAACAAATCTGTTCAACTATGCTCATAGCAATTGCAGCAGATTTGACCTGTCAAAGTAGTTAGAGCTCCATGTTATACGTCCTTTTTGTTCTTCTGTTTTTCTCTTCTTCAGTGTCCATTTGACAATGATCCAATGATCTTGTGCAAAGTCATGCTCTGTATGGAATGAATGCAGGCCAACAATGGCTTCTGCCATCTCTAGCCTCCATAGCAGTAAATTAAAGACTCCAGCCATGCTGTTGAAATAGACTTGTTCTGCTTCTTGTTGCAGAGAGTTTGTACAAGCACATGTTGGGAAGAGAAAGATATGCTGTACATGCTGGATCTCAGAAACTTTCCAGAGGTGCTTGCCAGTATCACTCTATATGCTAAATTTGTACAAACACAGCAGTTAAGAAGTTGTACTCCATTTAACGTGTCATTTGACAAGATGAACGTGTTCTGCTGTCTGCTCTTATCTTGTGAATGCTTTATCTCTAGAAGAAAGGAAGAACAGATATTCTCATTCTTTCAGATCCAGTCCTTGTGCAAGAGTTAACATTCAGAGTACGTCAAAACTGAGGAGAAAATGTGAGAGCCCCTTTCCTCTGATGACTTCAGAGTAGTGGGAAGACAAGGACCCTTCAATGTCCAGAGTTTAAGGGAGTTAATAATCTTGGGTTTAATGTGTGAAATGTGTGACAAAGTCTTTTTTAGGTGTTAGATATATATTCCTAGTATCACCTAAGAGAAATAGAAATATGACTGAGGACTTACCAATCCAAACTGCTTTCCTGTTTATACATGGCTTTTTCACAATCTTTCTTTTATTCATTTCTTCCTTATGAAGCAGAGCAAAATAGCAGCTCCAAGAATTCAGCCCTAGCCTTTAACCAAAAACAGCAAAGGAGCTTTTTAAAGTTCAGGAACTCAGTGAAGGAAATGAAAAGTGTTTAGCATGGTCTGCATCCTGGAAAGTTAATGTCACTGGAAGTGTGTCATCTCAATAGAGATATCTGATGGCTATGTGGTTTGAAATGCTTTGTCTTGTGAAAATCAGACTATTTTACTTACCTAACATTTTGAATACATCCACCCTTCTACGTCACCCCTTCCTTTCATGTCTGCTTAAGAATACCTAACATGGATCTATATCTTTTGACTTTCTGGGGACAGATATAAAAGCAAATGAGACATTAAACTAATCACAACAGAACTCTGTCACTGCGTCAGTGACAGAACTACTTCATTAATAACTTTTCTGCAACACCCCCAATAACAGCTTTAGTTACAATTCCCTTCTTCTTCCTGCAGCTATTCTGCCTAAATTCAGGATGTCTCAGAACATTGATCACTGCTGTCAAGTGCTTACTTTCTAAAGCCTGAATTTTAAAAAAGTACCTAATCCAATTTGATTTTAATACAAGTCACTGCTAAATCCTTCTGAGGATCTGGACCTAAATCCCTAGGAAGAGTCAGTGGTTGTTCACTGATCCTGAACCAATATTCTACTCCTTTTGTTTTTTTGCTTCCTGAATTGGTGTATTGGAAAATAATCTGAGGCTCTTTTATTCCTATTGATAAAAAAGCACCTGAAAAACAATTGTTAACATTTTGAGGTACAAGCAGGGAGAATAGCACCTAAGTGGAAGTAGTACAGAAAAAGCAGCATCTGGATTCATCATGCCCACACATGATGGAAACAGAAATTTTGCTAACAGGACACCTTATTACAATGCTACATATTACAAGACAATCTTTGGGTGACCTTTGCAACTCCCAAGAGCTTTAGTCTACACTTTGCAAAGAAGCACATCCCAAAGGTGGAATATGTGGCAGGGAGTTTAGAGTTCCAACTTTAACTTCACTTTGGAAAACCGCTGAAATTTAAAGCACCTTCCAGATGCCAGCTCTCCCTGGCACAGTCCATATCTTATGAATTCCTGGACAAGTTACTGGTTTAGGGAATTTAGTGTAAGGGTAAATTTGTGATGGTGGAAAGGTACCAGACTGGCATCTTCCACCTATGAATCTTTGTCTGTGCCATCTCTTTGTTCATTCCTTCATTTGGTTGTCTAAATTCCTCTCCATGAACCCTGTTCAAGATGCCAGTCCATACAGCTCACTTGTCACCCTCTCATCCCTTTTGGCAGATTATTGCAAAAATTCAGCAGAGAGATCTCAGCCCAGAGATAACAGACAAAATGCATTCAGTTGAACAGTCCCTACAAACTGATAAAAGCTGCTCTCTGGGCCCTGCAGATGCAGTAGTCTTTTTGAAATGACCTTTCCTCACAAAAATGGAGCTATCAAGAAACACCATGGTCCCAAAAGATGGCAGTTAAGCATGTACTTTTTGCAGGATGGTTTCAGAGAGCAACCTCTGCGTAGTTTTGCATTTGTTACAATAGGGCACCTGACTGAGAGTCTTTTTTTTGTTGTTATTATATTATGATTTTTCAACCTCATATTTTTCCCATTGGGTTTCTTCAAGTGGACAACTGATTCTGCCATTGGCAACTTGATGTAGAGCTTCTGTTAATTTGGAGTAAGAAGTTTACTTTCTTTGTGCATGTGTGAGAGAATGACAGAGAGATTGTGACTTCTCTCCAAAAGATCAAATATTCTTCTATATGAATACAAGGACATTTTCAAGGATTTTAAATGCTGATTTTTTTTTTCCTTCTCCCTCTCACATTTTACTTTTTTTTTTTTTTTCCTACTCAGTTTCTAAATACTCATTCTCCCTCTTTCATGCCATGGTAGGTTTGTTTTGGAGGTTGTGACTTGTCTCATACACTCACATAGCAACACAAGTATGTCATTGTCAGTGAAGGACAGATCAGAGGGTAGGATCAAAAAATTACTTTGGCAGAAGACTGAGGGATAGAGTTTCCTGGAAGGAACTTTGAAGCACAGTATAGAAGCTGTCCACACATTTTCCTTGGCAAGGACATTTTATGAGTAACACCCTGGTTGCATCTCCTGTGCTCCCTTCAAGTTGGCACAGGGAAATGAGAACTAAAATTGCTGTGGTTGATGTTAACTGTGGTCTACCACAGTGGTACCAACAGCACTCACCTGAGACTGAGCTTGTCCAAGCTGTGCTGAGATAACCTCAGGCAGCAGGGTCTCTTTGCATGCTTAGCAATTCTGCTGTGGGTGAAGAGAAAACATCTCTTTTTGCATCCACTGGTACTGCTGATTTGTTCAGGCTAATTTCTAGTCCCATTCTTCAATTGCAAATCTCCATGTGTGAGAGAAGAGGACACAGGTCAATTGACACAATTGTCACAATTTCACACAAGTGGCTGCAAGCAAAAATGTTGTTTGTTCAAAAATTAATGCTTTATTTCAAGTTAGTATTGTCAGGAGAAAGATACATATGTGGCCTTTGCATTCTATTTCTGTGCTCATTTGTTCCCTGTAAAGTGCACAAAGCATCTGGGATTATCAAGGACAGGGATGAGGAGGAATGTTACAAGTCTTGTCTCATTTACACACTGTAGATCAAGGAAAATATCAATAATGTTACACTTGCATGGAACCCAAGAGCCATAAAAATAGGCCCACTATTTATAATCAGGGCTACATTTTCATGACAAATAACATCTTAATTCAGAAATGACTTCTTGATTTCAGGGGAATTAATGATATAGTAAAGTATTGATTTTGGTTAAAATCAATGGAAGACCTCCTTCTCCCCTTGATGAAAAGGAAGGACAATTCTGTTAAAAATACAACTAGAAAACATTGGACATAATTCCTAAGTGAAATGGCACAGGTACACTTTCAGGGCAGGAAAGAGGATTAAATCACATCCTACTTTGAAAATTAATTCATTTTCAGCTTCAAAGCTGAAAGAAAGCTAGTGTAAAATATCCTTTCTGATTTCAGCCTCTCTTGCACTGGCCCTAAATTACCATTTTTTATATGAGCAAGACTACTATTAAAGCAATTGTCTACAGCAAAACTACAGTAAAACGTTCCCGAGCATCACTGTGCCTCCACTTACTGCCACAAAATGATGTTTTATTTCCTCATATGCAATTTCCATACATGATATCACACAACATAAATGACTTCTTTCAGTTTTGCACAGGATAGGAAGAAAAAGGCTTAAATTACAGGCAGAGTTATTTCTCAATATAAGGAAAACTTTTAAAATGTAAAATTAAAGCAAGCTCTTAAACAAACTGCTTGGAGAAACAGCAGTATCTGTAATGTTAACATTTTAAGAATAGGTTAGAAAAACACCTGTCAAGAAGAGTTTAAATAGATATTCATCCATCCTCAGGAAAGCAAGACATATTAGAGGACCTTTTGTTATCTTTTCCAGCTTTGTTTTTTATGGCTCTATAAATTTCATTCTAACATGACAGAATTAACAGTTTTAGTTGACAGTTTTGTAGCTTAATGCATCTGCAAATCCCAGGGAAATCTGCATTCACTAGTAGAGCTGATGGACTCTGCCTCCTTGAAGTAGATTATTATTTTCATCCTGTGTATGGGGAAACTGAAGGAGAGAGCACTTACATGATATGACATGCTAAATCAGTGTCATAGCCTAAAACAGAGCTGGGAACATGGACTTTTACTAGACCTTGCTTGCTGTTGCTAGTGTTCTGCCACGAACTCATACTTTACTCCTTGTCTTTCAATGGGATTAAACAATCTGTTTAATTCAGATGACACCAAATTGCTCAAGTGGACCAAGTCACTTTTAAGAGCTTTGGAGTCAAAATATGTAATTTAATATGGAAACCTCAAGCCATGTCATCCTAGTCTAGAACTTGTAATAATTGCACAGAAGGTAGTTCCTCACTTGCTTCTATCTGTTTAGGAATAAGACAGGTAAGTGTCAAGGTGTCATTACAAAAAATATAGCATTCCTTATTCTCATTTATCAAACTCTATTATATTTTTCTTAATAAACAATGTACTGGATTTTTTTCATCAACTAATATCATAGCTCAATGCCACAATACCAAATGTCAGAAAAAAAACTAGTATGTGTATACAGTAATAAGTTAAGTTCAATAACAACAGCACCTCTTGCAGACAGTGTACACAAAAGATACTGTTGGAAAGCATTCTATAACTCTTTTGGTAGGATGGATTTAGTTTGTCTGATACTAGGCCATTGAGAAGGAGAAATAATATGTTTTGAGGGCAACTACACACATTCTGATTATAAGTATCACAAACATATTGATCCATCTCAGAATGGTCCTAGTCATACACCTAAGGACTCTGTATGAGTCAAAGACAGCTCTGAATTTACCACAGAGCAGTCTGATACATATAGTTGCAAGTAAATGGAACAATATTCCAGTTTATCACTGAGATATGAGACCATCAACATATTTTCTTTCTTTAGTCCATGGTTGGGTTCCATACAGGGCTGTTTTTCAGCAGGCAGTATTAAACTTGAAGTACCCAGCAGAAGCAGAAATCTCCAAGAGCCTGAAAGTCTTTACACTGGGTACATTCATTTGACCATCCAATGGTACTTTTCCCATCTTTTCTCAGCCAGGTAGAAAAAATTATTTTGTGCTTTCACAAGATCTATTCCAAGTATGTATATATATTTATATATATATATATATTAGACCAAGAGAAACTCCTGTCTATTTGATTTATAGAAATAACACTCAGTAATTCCTGCAGTAAACAGAATTAGCCATGCTAACAGTAGAAATGAATGATGTTGAACTCATTCATTTGCATTGCAATGGTGTTTAGAGACTCAAGAAAAAAAAAAAAAGAAAAAAAAAAAAGTCTGAGCTTTGTTGTGCTAGGCAATGTACATTTATTTAATAAGAGACAGCCCTTACAGCAAACAGCTCACAATCAAAACAGACAAGACAGGTAAAATATGGGAGAAAATATGTCTTTTTTTTAAAAAATTTCAGCTTTCAAATGCAATATCCGCTTGGAGTCACCACCTGAATGAAATTTAAGATCTGAAAGGCTACCTTTATTACTTGTATCCATAAATATTTATGGCAATTTAACCTCAAAATTCCCATGTGCTTAGGGCCTGAAATATGCACTCAGTGCCAAAGGAATTCAGAATGCATATCTGAGGGCTTAATGGTTTGAGTAATCAATTTGGTGTTCCCCTTGAAGCACTAGAGCACTACTTAACCTAATCCTCTGCTTTATAGCCAAATACTAGTAACATATACAGGGACACATAACTAGCACATGTTGTTAGTGGCTGATCACACCTGTTATAAACATATCTGTTGTAGACCACCGCTGTCTTTCAAGCTCTAAAGTACCACCTGCCATTCTGGACTCATGACAGCTGCAAGAATCATGAAGGAATTTTAAAAATAATATTGTGTATTATTTTGAAATGTATGAACTTCCATATATTAGAATGTAAATTAAATATGTTTGAGTCTTTCATCTCACCTTCTGCTACTAGATATATTACAATTTATAGTCTCAAACTCAAGGACTAGAAATTTTCTCTTTATCCATGAAGGCTGTGAAGCTTGTATAGTCCCGTGACTCCAGGAACTGAGACTTTCAAGGGCAAATGGAAATTATCAGGAGACTTTAAAGAAAATCACTGTAACTGTAACATCCAGAAAGTTGCATCTGAAGGCCTTCCTTACAGCTAGCAGTACAGTTATCATTTCACAGTTTTGTTTTAATTTTTCAATACAGATATTAATAACTGATCCCTCTTCTGAGTTTGTTCTATAATTCAGACATTTTCAAAGAAATACCAGCTTGGACTAGTGAACTCTTTTAAACCTTTAATGGATACGTAAACTCCCACTCTCCAATCTCATCGTATGTGCCAAAGCTGCTGTATTGAATTGCTCCATGTATTGGGTGGAGTAGGATAGCTTATAAAGCTCTGATTCCTTGTTAGTGTCCTATTAACAAAACTTTTTTTCTTTTCTTTTTTAATGTAGCCCTGTTTAACTCAGTATAAGTATTCTGTAAACTTACAGGAACACAGCATCCTGTCATAATTTCACTTCAGCTAAAAGGGAAAATGACTATTTTCTTTACGTACAGTAGGGTAATGCTAGTGTAATTAAAAAAAAATATATAGATCTTTTTCTAATACTGATGTATCACCCCTTTACATTCTATACTGTTTTGTACACTTAGAAGCAAAAGTAGACAAAAATAGAGTGAAATATCCTGGATAATACAAGGTGTTAGTAAGAGGAGAGTTAGTTGTGTATTATCTTGGAGCAGTCTTGGATCTAGGAGAAATATTGCTATAGCTGATGTCAGCCAGGGTCAGTAAGTGACAAAGGAGGTAACCAAAGGAAAAATTTTCAATACACTGTTATTCTTGTTATACTCAGCAGTGTTGCTTAAAAGCTGATTATATTACACAGTTTAGGAACACAGGGTTAAAACTTTATATACAAGAAACATAATAATGATAGTTGATTTTAAAATAAAATTCATAATCAAGAAATGATTCAAAAATCAAAAATCAAGAAATTCCTGGACCTGGGAATATTTTTTTTTTTCTTGAGTAGACATTGAAAAGTTAAAATACCAGACTTTCATGCACACTAGAATATTCCTTGGTATTTTTTAGGTGAACCATTTTCCCCTGATATTTTCATCAGTAATGGGATCATTCGAAATTTTGAGATGACTTTTTTTCCAATAGAAAAGTGTTGTTGAGAAACCCATGTTTTTCGATGAAAAAATGAGAAAACTTTTATAAAAATTCCTGATGAGTAGTTGCAAACTGGTTTTACAGAACCAGACTGTGTGGTCTTAAATTCTTTTTAACTGCAGAGTAAACAATTCATTATTCAGAATCACTGAAATTCAGGAGTACTTGGGGACACCATAATTGCTTGCTGTACCTGTAATGAGTTGGGGGAATATTATTTAAAGAATCTAAATAAAAGAGGCTAAGTTGCTAGGAAAATGAACCTTATTTTAAAATAATAAGTCACTTCACTGTCTTTGGTGATGTAGCCATTGGGTTTTCTGCAAATGTTTAAGTTTCCAAAATGTCCTTATCCCTCACAGACTGGGACTTCACTTGACCAGCATCAGCGGTAATGTGTAAATCTCTAAACCTCCTTCAGATGACAGAGAAGAACCCTGTCTCATGGCTGTATCCAAGCCCAACACTTCACTTCCACCACTCTTGCTGTCTTGGCACAGAACCACCAACTCATCATTCAGTAAATCTGATCTTGTTCTACATTATTATGTTTTTGCTGAGTTGTCTGGATTTTATTTTCAAATAACACATCAGCACTTATAATACAAAAACATACCTGTTCCTTCCCCAGGGGAAAAGAGAAGTAAAGGAGAGAGTGAAGGAAGAAAGGATGAATACATTGACAGACAGATCTACCATCATCTCGTGTTCCCTTTTCTTTTAGTCTCTAATTCCCAGAGCTGAAGAGTTAATGTGACTGATACCAGCTGTCTTATTTGCACTTGGGATGTAAAAATAAAATTAAGCTTCTGACTTACGTACAAAAGGGAAGCTCAGGGAATGAAAAAACAAACAAACAAACAAAAAACAAACAAAAAACAAAAAACAATAATTCATTTGTCAGATTATTACACCCACACAGTACAACTAGAGTATGTTAATGACCATCATAGTCAACTTCTACTCAAAGATTTTATTCCCCTTTGGGAGACATATGCACAGACTTGTTTAGAAGTAGGACCTGGGCTTTTTTGCAAAGCCGTACAAAGATGTGTGTTACTGGGAAAACCACTTTACTTCTACATAACCTTTTTCTCCCCTACCTCGTATTTGCTTTAACTTTGCAGAAGTTGAACTTTTTGCAACAGGAACAGCCTATTCCTGTTTGTATTTGTGGTTATGGCACAAGATATTCCTGATTCAAACAATTCAGGATGTGCAGATACACAAATACTAGAATTTAAATGAAAATTGCTTTGCTTCTGTAAGTGTTGTAACAGTGTTAGTTTATCCTCCCACACCCTTCATGGCCTCACGTGCATTTAATGTATCTTATTACACTTCACAGCATAAATTCTTTGAGGCAGGAAAAACTTATTAGCTGTTTGCCCGCACATTGAAGGCAATACAAATCTGGTCTTTGATTTGTGTGACTGCGTGCAGCTGGACAGATATAAAACAAGAACACAATGCAGTACGGCAAAGCACTGCTCATTTGCTGCAGTGGAAGACAAAGAGAAGAGACATGATGAGATGTCAAGTATCCAAATCCCTTCTCTCAGCTCCGTGGAGGATCATCCACCCCAGCAAGCTCTGCAACAAGATTAATGAGAGGGGCAGAGTGCAAGCATAGAGGAGAATATAGTTTTCTCACAAAAATGGGGACTTCAACAGCCCTGCTGGGCCACCACAATCAGGCCTTTTCAGGAAGGAATGTGATTTATAATGAATGATGTCCATAAACCCAATGAATTTGCTACTTCAGATGTTCCCACTGATTTACATTTGGAACCTCAGTGGTAGCTAGCAAGCCTGGCAGGTTAACAAAGTGGCATATTTTGTGAGGAGCAGCAGTCACACTCACAGTGCCTATGGGAAGCATAGCTGTCATGGCAATAAAATGATTAGTATACAGAGGAACAGAAGGGCACTCACTAGCCTGTTTTTAATCTTTTAAATAATTCCAGCTTGTGAAGGTTAAAGGAATTGGCAGCATGAGACACTAGAGCTTTGTAGACATCGAGTTCCCTTTCTTTCTCTAATTTTTATTCTTTGCTCACCTGATAAGATTTCTTTTGGAGGGCCAGGAGATCTTGGCAAAAGGCAATGAGAAATGGCTTCACTGTAATCTCAGTAGGTCTCATCATTTAGAGAGGCTACCACTAATTACAAAGGGAAATGAGAAGGCAAGAAAAAGGTTCAAAGGCCGTCCTGACAATTATGTTCAAGGAAAGCTTTTAGCAAATGATTACATATGTATACTGTGTCCACCTCATTGCCGACCCAAGGCCTGCAAGTATTATGAAGACTTGTTTGCTATATTTGTTAGTACAAAACCCTCTTCTTTAGGAAAAAGCAGGAGCTGATCACAAACTGGGTCAATTTACAACCTTTGGGTTGGCTGTGGAGGGGAGATTACCATGTAGTTTAGCAAGGTACAAGCATCATCTTCATCTTTTACTGAGGTAAAAGCAAATCCTTTGAATATAATTTTGCTTTCCAAGATAATAAAATATTTTTATTACTGAAATCCATTGTGGAAAGGAAAAATAACAACAAAAAGAACAGCAAACAAACAAAAAAACAACACACCACCACCAACAACAAAAAATACACCAGGTCCACAATTCTGAGCAGCTTATATGTTTTTCATCAGTAGGTCTGCATAATTCTTGTGTCTAGAACTCAGAATAAATACCGACTCAGATTCATCTGGATATTTACACCTTAGCTGCTCATTCCAGTGTGCCTTTCTGGTCAATGTAGAGAAACAGGCACATTTCGGATATGATTCATCTTACTTTAAATAGAATTCCAAAATGGGTCAGATAAATCACACTTACTGTCTTTTCCCAAGGACTCTAAAGAGATCTAGAGACAAATACCAGAAAATAGATCATGCCATCATAAAATTGTTACTTTTGACATTCTCATATCTAGAATGGTGATGTGTGCTCAAAACAAGGAGAGCCTTTTGGTGAATGCACGTGTACCTGGAAAATGAGAGAACAAGGTTCCAGTCTTTGTTTCAGATCCAGTATAATTTGGGGTTTGTTTCCTGAAGAGAAATGGCATAGACCAATTTGAAGTGGGCAGGTTATGTCCCTTTGCCTCCTCTGTTTTTTCAAGAATAAGCTGAAAGTTTTAACTTGTCCTAATGTAAAACAGTAATATTCATCAGAATGCCTGTTTTCAGTGGAATTGAATTATTGTTTTCTATTGACACTAAAAATGCTTCTTGATGAAATGCACAAAAGATTCATAGCATTTGGTAGGTTTTATCTAACAGTGAAATTTTGTGGGTTTATCCACCAACTCTTTACAGAGAGGAACATAAAAACTATTTAACAATCCTCTGAGACACTCTGGAAAAGTGCAGGGTAAGTCCTGATGAAATGAATGTTTCAGCTACCTAAAATTAACTCTCTGTATTTGATTCTCAAGCTTCTTGGGTTTCTACTTTAGTTCTTATGAAGAAAAATAAAATAAAAATAATAATAATAATCCAGAGGTCCTAAGGTACTGTAAGTAATTAGTAGCTCTCCTATTCCACCATAACCCTTGATGCAGTTTTCAGAGACCTTGTTTCAATATCAGTTCAGAAAGAAGAGAAAGAACTGTATATTAGAGGTATAAATGTAAATCAAGTAAAGACTTCTTGCCTCAGTAAACTCGACAATGCATTCGGGAACAGATTATGGTCTCAAACTTTGATAACTCTGGATGATCAAGCAGCAGCCTCAGCCAGCTTTTCAAATAGTAATGTTAAAATACCTAATGTCAACATATCCCACTCATAAATAATTAGCAGAGGATCAAGATCATAAAGTTTGATTATTTGAAAATGAATTTTACCAACATAACCATACAGAAACAATATTTATAAGCACATTTTTTTTGTTTCAACTTTCTTTTTCTTTAATCATCTGTAAATAGTTTTAGCAAGGAAAGCTCTGCACAGAAGTATAAAAACAGAGGCAAGTTCATGTTCTATGGATCAGACTTTACTTAAACATGGTGGTGGGATGAAATAATACCATATAAGGATATCTGGATTTGGTCAGGAACAGAGTGCTTTGAATTGCAGTTTTGAACCTGAAGCTGTGTTCAGCTTTTTTGTGAGACTCATCTCCAGTTAAGAACCATACCCATGTAAGCATAATGGGTAGGTAACCCTTAATATGGAATTCCTTCTCTACTGAATGTTTGCAACACAAGGCTAACAAGTCACACAATTTGGAGGATTTTTATTATTATTATTATTATTTTATTATTTTTTTTATTAGGACCTCAGAAGATAGCTACATCTTCTGGATGAAGGATGAGATGATATATGACAAAGAAAAAGTTTTCAAAAGTTTGAAAGAGATTCTGGCCAGCTTGTTTTTGTTGTTGTTGTTGTTGTTATGCTTTGTTTTTAACTTGGAAAGGAGTTTAAGTAGTTAGACCATTGACTCTGAATAGGCACATCTTGGGCATAATAAAATATCCATTGTGTGGGTGGGGGACATAGATACAAAACTGCACAGAGCAAGGGCTGAAATACTTGAGCTATAACTCTCCAGACATTTATTGCCTCAATGAAATGCAGTTTAGTGACAAAATAAAATGGGAAAGACAGTGAGACAATAATATTTTCTCTCTTATGCATGGATAAGGTCTCATCTGGTTTGAGAGAAGATATGGGCTGGAGGGTGTGGTAAACACTAAATGAGCTCAACTCTCTGTTCAAATCAGAGATGAACAAACTGGGGAGACACTTGCTAGCAATCTGGCAGAGAGAAAAAAAATCCATTTTCAATCACAGGTGGAACACAAGTAAAGAACTTACACTGCAGCACATTAAACATTTTTAAATTAAAGATAATGAGCTATTGAAATAAATAAATTGTCTAGGGAGTTTGCAGTATCCATTGGTCCTTGAAGAATAAATAAACTGGATAAACATCTGTCAGGAGTCATTTAGGTAGAAGTGATCCTGCCCATGGGGACATTTAGTATTTCTGAGTGGCAACTTTCTAATTTCAAACACAAAGGAAGAACATTTTTTATTTTCTTATGCCTGTTTTGCATTTTTTTCCTACACCAGATGTCTGTGAAGAGGGGTCCTTGCTTTGAGAATCAACCACATATGAACAGACAGAATGTGGTTACCCAAAGAAAATCAGTTCTGCTGGAGACTTCATCGGTCAGTCCTTTTTTATGACCCTTGTGCTCAGCCTGACTTGGCCATGGCAATGAAGAGCCCCCAGGAGCTGCAGCATGGAGCTCCTGGAAGCTCAGGCCCTTGCTCATACATCCATGCACAGGCACACAGTCAATCTACCATAACTGATTTAATTGAAAAGGGGCTTTATTGCTATCCTCCTCTGATTAATTCAGAAATGTGAAACTAAACATATGGATGGTGGGTCTGATTTTCATTTACATTAATAGCTTTGATACCACTTTCCTTCTAAAACGTAGACTTAAAAAGAGGGTAAGGAGGATTTGCTGTCTTTTTGTATTGACAAAGTGGGGAAATTGGCCATGATGCAAACAGGAATTGAGACCATTGAGTACTTGGACTAGGTTCTTATTTTCACAGTAATGTCATTGTACTGCTCTGGTGTTATAAGGGGTTTTAAGGTGAGTATTAACAAAGTGTAATTGCACTTCACATCACTCTGCTAACACAAAGAAGTCTTAAAGAAATCTCAGTGCAAATGAGAATCTTGCCAATTATAGCTTAACTATGTTGTCTTAATTGTAATATGGTTATTCAGAAACATTTTAATCTTGTCATAAATGCAGAGGAATTGATGGTTAAAATAGGATTTTAAACTTCTCTTAGCAGCATGGTAGAAACAGTTTTGAGTGAAGAGTCCCTACACTGGAACCCTCCATTTCCTAGTTTTGTGCAGCCCACTGGTGAGCATCTAATACTGTATCTTTTTTCTCCCCTATGTTTAGCCTTTAGGGGAGAAAGAGTGTTCTGGCATTAGCTACTAAGCTTAGACTGAAATTGCTGCAACCTGTTCTTTGAGGTTAACAGTCTGATCCCAGCCCACTCTGGTTGTTCTCACACTTGCCATGTTTGAAATCATTCACTCAGAAGCCAAGATGAAAATGATTAATATGATAATAATTTAAAGAAAAGACTCACCTGCTGTGCCCAAGATGGGGTACTGTGCATATGAAGGGAATGCAGGCTCCCTGTCAGGGCTGTAGAGAAACAGTGAAGCCTAAGGAAGGAGAGAAATAGTGCTTTGTGTAACCATAGATAACCTGGACCATTTGCTCTCTCTGAATCTGCAAGTTAGTGCACCACTACTGTCTTATTTCTGTATCCCTGTGATAGGGGGTTCTTATCCAGACTTTGGACTGTGCCCAGAATTTGAATTATACAGTGTTTGTACAATCTCTGAGAGAACAGAAGAGATGAGTTCACTTCCAAAACAGAAACATTTTTCTGTCCTTTTGATTTACTATCAAAAAAAGTGTCTCTTGGTTCAAACGAGAGCAAATTTTCATTCAACTCCTTGCTTCTCAGGCTGCTTTGTCTCTGCAAAATCACCTTCCTGTAATGGTTCTACCACTGTGACAAGAAGAAGATGAGATGGGATGCAAAGTGGCTCTGGTATCTATTGGAAATGAATACAGGGAATGAAATGAAATCAAAAGAAAACAACAGAAATGTAAATAGGCTGCAGTCTGTGTTCAGCAATTTCTTACCTATATAGAAGACTTTCACTAACAATTCTATCATCATTAATTAGAGGAGGACATTTGCTAACCTGGGTATGCAACAGCAATTATAAATGGATACTGCTCTTTTGCTCCTTAAATGACAATTTATGCAAAGAGTACTATCTGATAATGGAAAAGGATATAAAACATGCACTAGCCTTCACACAGATGAACAGCTCTTTGCTTCAAGTCTGAAAACCCTAATTCAGTTTGACTATTTTCTTATGTGGATGCATATTAACCAACTCAGATAACTTCTGGATTTGGCCCCAACGTAGACAGAGAAGAGCATTTATTGGATTGCCCTAGAGAAAATTTTCACCCTAGAAAGTCAAAGGAAACTCTAATTGTGAGCCTGATTCTCACTGATTCTTTGTAATCTAAAAAGTGGGGGGAGATGTTCAAAGACATAAACACCAATCAAGCATCCAGTTGACATTAAGTCATCAAGAGTCAGATACCTGTCTACCATTTTTGCCTTTGAAAACCTCTTCCTACATCAATTACACTTATTCCCACTTCAGAACTGCAGCACACAGCCAGAGTGGTGTAAAATATCCTCAAGAAATAGAGCACCGGTCTGCGTAGGGAAATGGAGAGCAAGCAGTAACCTATGGAGCTCACACAGCCAAGAAGTGACTAGCTAACTAGGGTGTAGTATGGAAAACAGCAGTAAATAAATGAGCAGGAGAAAGGAATGTGCAGAAGTTGAGTGAAGGTAAAGATGAACTGGAAAGCCTTTTGAGCTGGAAATGAGTGTGAGTACCCAATGGGTGACAGCAAGGAAGAGAAAAGGGATGCTAGTGATGAGAAGAATTGATAGGTCATTTCAAATGGCTGCAGATACAGCAGGGAAAATCACAAAGCTCTTGCTGCAGGTGGGGCACAGCAGGAAGGACTTGCCTGGGGATGCATACTGTGAGAACCAGTTTTTGGACCCCAAACTGAAAACATGACCAGAAGCAATAACCCCAGTCTCCCTGCTCTACTATTCCTCCCAGCAAGGGAACAAGGAGAACTGCAAGCTCCAGCTCCTAGAGACAGAGCAGGGTGCCTGATGAGGAAATGTTCCATCCTCTCCAAGTTCATCCTCCCCAACACTATATTTTGTGTCTGGTCACCCAAACCATCTATTTCTTTTTCTTTCCTTTTCATTTAGTCTAATGTTTTCTTTCTTACCATTTCAGCATCAGCAATGGAGATAAAGTAATTGTGCTTGCTTTGGTCCACAAAGAGTCTGAAAAGTCTTCCCATGATCCCACAGACACTCTGTTAAGCATGGAAACTCTAGTGGGCTAATGTCTTATCCAACTGTTAGAATGTTTACCTTCAAAATGTATGTAAAGAGACCTACAAGTCCATGCACACAGTGTTTTACTTGACTGCTCTCATTTGGCAATTCCAACACTAATTTAAACTTAATGAATTCTTAGAGCAAAATTCTGTATTTTTTGGTATTTTTCAGAGATGTCAGTCCCAGAGATTGTGTAGAAAGTCAAAGGGGCTTTTCCTGAAAATTCTAAAGTTGCAAGAAAAAACTCAAACAACTAAGGAGGATCCTCTGCTTGGACTGTAAGAAAAACACAGGCATTTGATCGTTCATAGAGGGTATTTCTGAAGGAAAAGCCCAACATATCAGTTATTTTTTTTTATGTTGTAATCCATGTGCTGAGTACAACTTCCAAAACAAACTATTTTCAATAACACTAATGATAAACGGGGACAACTGAAGAAATCAGTCAAATTAAGCTGAAGTCCCTGAAAAGCAAAACTGGGTCCTAGAAAAAACACTCCAACCTCAAGGCTATTAAATAATTACCCCATCCCTCTCTTCTGGCAACCCTTCCTCTTTCAATATATTGAAGCCCTAGATGTGTAGTAATACGTTTGTTTGTTTGTTTGTTTTTTTGTTGTTTTCACAATAGCACATACCTGTGGTAGTGCTCCAGTTGGGATCAGAAACCTGTACTGAGAATGAGGCAGCCTCTATATTTAGGGTAAGTCTGAATACATGGAAGTACAGAAAGGGTAATCTCCCATCTGTGTGTATTAGCTCATTCCTTGTATGTACTGTGCCTACACAAAGAGAACTTGAATGATTTCACTTTGTATTTCTCTCATTACGACTGCATCATCAACCATATTATGGGATAATCATATATGAAAAAAGCAAGTGGATCTAAATCAAGGAAGAATGTCAATACATTTTCAGCTGAGATTTGGGGAAAAATGTTATCTGAGGGATGACACTTTACACTTTTGTTACAAGATTTGAAAACCTTGTTCAGGTAACAGGTAAGGGCTGCTGAGTATCAGGGCTGCTGTTTGTGTCAAAGAGGGGGCAGCACTCACACCACCAGTGCTCGGACTATGAGAATAAAGGAGGAAAATGAACAGAGACCAGTTCACTTGCTATAGACATAACAAAATAACTAAATATATAAGCAAGACCTCAGATTGTAGCCACCACTTCAAAGTACATATACAGTTATTTTGCAATCAAGACAAACAAATGTAGAAACAATGGTTTAACAACTGAGCAATTCCCATGCTGCCATACAAAAAAAATCATCAGTGAACACTTTTGTTCTCTATGTTCTTTTGGAGGAACATTTGGATTCAACCTAGGGTTGTCATTTCTTTCGCAAGAGAAAGGATTTATGAGAAACCACAGAATGCAACAGTATAGACTGGATAAGGAAAGGGCAAGGGCCACATCCTGTCCAGTATAATGTCTGAAATTAGTTGCTGAACTACTGGCCAGATGAGGGCATTTAAAAGAACTTTCAAAGATCTTCATACGTATACTTAAAGGTGGTAATGCAGATAGTTTCTGGAGTAGGACCCTTCATTGCTCCTCTAACAATTAGAGATAATAAATTATGTGATTAAAACAAATCTTAAAATATTGTAACTGAAGTGTTCAGAACTGTAACGCTTCATGTGCTGTGCAACAAGGGCTGCTTATCTAAGTGAAATGTAGCAGCACGCCTCTGCAACATTTTCATAAAAAGCATTCACTTATTGTTAAGCCAACGATTCGACCAAGTATCCTAAAATGCCCTTGTATTTTCTTCTAGAACTGAGTAAACCTTAGACCGGGTCTCACCACTTATAACAAACTTCCAGAACACTATAGATTTTCTGTGTCTTATATCTGAAGTACTTGAAACCACTAATTTCACACCTTTTTTATGCAAAGCCATATATAATCTCCTTTTTCATTTAAAACTTGGCTCAGATCAATTCAAATCTTTCAACAACAGACGGCAAAACCAAGAGAACTACTCAAACCATAGGCAGTGTGCTAGACAGAATAAAAAGCCCTCTTTTAATCTTTGTAGGTACTCCTGAAATCTTTAAATGGATAATTAGTATAGATTCTCCTCTTTCTTTCTCACTGTATGTTGAAGATTTGAGGAAAGTGTATGCATTTTTCTCATAGTTTCTAACCACTCACTTGCACATAAATGTTATGTATTTGCAGCAACTGTTTATGCAAGGTAGAGGTCCAGCAATATTTTAGAAGTAGTAGTTGCAAATTAAACCCACTGTAATACAATGGTGTAACCTTCTGAGGTTATTGTTCCAAGTATAAAAGTATTTTGGAAACAAGTATTCTATTATAAATCATTTATATGGGTACTTCTAGTAATATGAAGAGTGGAACACAAGAAAGAGGGACATATTTCAGAAAGACTCTAATCTGGTTTTACATTAGAGGTACAAGAATAGAAAGTGAATAGCCATCTATTCCAAAAACAGAAATGGCAGTACATTTCTTACTATATTAGGAGACAAGACTGGCATGAACTTAATTGTTTGCAGGCTTTTTTTTTTTTTTATTGTAATTTACAGTAATGAAGTTAATAGATGCTTTTAAGTACAGTTACAGCTGAAAAATGTCTGGAAATTGCTGTTTGAGACACATCATATAACAGAGGCTCTTGATATACTTAATCTCTTTTCTACACTACACCTGTCCCAGCATTTCCTGGTAGCACTAAAACTCACAATTTCCTGGAAATTACATTAATCCTTCTAGTTCTGCAGAAGTTGTTCATAGGCAACGTTTAAGCACCCCAGTAATAAGAGTGACAGAATGACTAGTGGGTTTCCAAATGTATGCAAATAGCCATTTCCCCAGAATGGCTATGCCAGCTGATATAACTTCTCTGACACACAAAATGAATTGGTCAGGGCTAGATGGGATCCCATTTCTTTCATTCCAACTGGCAGCCCTCCCTGAAATCAGCCTCAGCATAAGTCTTTCACATCTCTCAGAAATGTTGCCAACCAGCCACAAAGAGAGGGTATGCACAGAAAGGCCCCTGCATGCATGTAAATACAGGACACAGTCCATATATACCAGCCTGATACCTTCTTAAGGAGGACTCCTGCTAATTTCACCCACTGTTAAGTTTCTCCTTCCCCTTCCAGCCAGGCTTCAAAAGACTGAGATCCTATGACAAGACTAATCTTCAAAAAAAACTTGATGATTTAAAAGGGCAAACTGAGGGGGAATCCATCCTCCATGTAAGCTCCATCTTGGCAGCTTGCCCAGCCAGCTTATTCTAATTATCCAGAGGTATGAAAAACAATAGATTCTCTTCATCACTAAATCAGTCTGATCAGCAAAGGCTTCTCTTAGCAGTGAGTGACTGTAGTTATCTCTGCTTTGAAGAGTCATCGTATGAGAGATATATTTCATATGCCAACATGATAGCACCCCCATAGCTAAGCTGATGAGACTTGTCAGCACCCCAGCACTCAGCAGAAGATGGAATTTTGTGCACTTTTACAGCAGAGAAATAATCTTGAGGGGGTGGGCAGGACACTGGCATCACAGGGAGAAAACAGCTAGCTCAGAATAGCTGTTGCATCTATAAGCCTTAATGAGTAAATCTCAAATATCCACTCTACTGATTCAGACATAGAACTTCTCCATCTCTCCTTTCCTGTATATCATGAGGTACTAGGGTCAGGTCAGATTTAAGCCTGAGCTACATTTCCAGCCAGCATCTTAAACTCAGCTGTCCTTTTCAGTTATTTAAATAAAACATTTCAGATGCTACCCAGAGCTACTGGGATCCATGCAGTTCAGGGAGGCAGTTAATCACCTAGTTTTACTTAACAGAAATAAATAAATAAATAAATAAATAAATAAAATAAAAAGATGTGAGAGATTGAATATGTCTCAGGGCGTCATGGATATAGATATGTGCCTAGATCCTGACATTATTGTTGCCAATCTTGACTTCACCTTTGCCTGGCTATGCAGGATCCCTATGTGAATGCGTTATCTGGAACAGGAGCTTTCCATTAAAATGTCTGGTTTTATTATGGTTATTTCAGACATTCCCAAGCATTTGGTTTGGGCTTGCAGTTCAGGCTCATTTCCAATATCTTTTGATGGGCATTGAATATCTGTTCCAACTCCCTCCCACATACACTCACTGACAATTAGAGAGCAATAACTGAAGCCAGCAAACATGGAGGGTAGATGAGGGTGCAGAACTTCTGCTGGGAAATGAATAGCACTCTGAAACAGCAGCCCTGTCCAGCAATGTTTTTGTACAGTCTGGACCATCTTTCAGTCATGTTATCAGTCTCCTCTCAGAGGATATTTTTTTTTCATTTTCTCATCTCCACTCTGCACCTCCCCCATTTTGAATACAACCTCCTTGAACGTGAATAAGCAGAATAGTGCAACGCACGATATACACAATCATAGTAGAGCTGGGATGGACTAATGCTTGCTGATATTTATAGAAATATCTCTCCTGGTACACATTTGCTGTTTCACAGTTGTACCACATCATTATGATTGTGATTGACATGATGTGATATGATTGTGACTGACTGTGATATACTTGACCTGTGATACCTTAATGCATGAAACTCTCTTAGGTTTCATGACACTTTCATGGAATGAGATTTTGTTTGCAGCAATCTTACTATTGCCTTTGCCAGTGAATGAGTCTGCACCTTGAAGTGAAACTCCTGTCAACTCATCTACTTTCTTCTTTATGCTGAAGTTAATTTGAACACTGGTTAACAAATTTGCCAAATATAGGTAGCCAAAACTAATTCTGGGGGAAAAAGCCCCTAAGACTGGTATCAAACCAGATTTTTGATGAACTTTCTGCTAACTTCCTCTAGTTTGGTAGTTCTGTTTTAAGGATCACATGCTGTTGCCTCCATTTTGGATAGTTCTTACCAAGTTCAAGTTTTGTACAGAATTTGTGTTCTCCCGGGTTTATTTATGACGCCTTAATGAATGCTTTACTTTGATCCAGATTAATTAGTTCTACAATATTTTATTTCTTTCTTTAGAAAACCAATTACTTTATGAGAAATGAGATGGGGTTAATACACGACAATGTATTTTTCTCAGCCCTATATAATTTTTTCTTCCATTTCCATGCTCTTATCTGTATTTAATTATTGTTCGATTTAAATTTTATTCTTAGAGCTTTTCATAGTATTGAGCTCAGATTAACAAGTCCATCAACTCAGACTCATTTTAATCCACTTTCCTAAATTCAGGTACCACAGCAGCTACTCTGCAAGAATATAGTACTGTTTGAGAATGGTGGTTAACTACAGTCTCCCTTTTAGTTCTTTCAATATTCAGAAGACTCAGTACCCTCTAACATGAGTGCTCAACAATATTTGAAGTGTTCTTCTATAGGGCTGTGATTGTTTCCCAATCTTACTTCCATGAATTCCATTTCTTTTCCAATTTTACCTCATGCTCATTTTTGGGCATGCAATGTTGCTATAGTCTCCTCACTGTATTTCAGTTAACATTTGCAGGAAACCCAAGGCAACAGGAAGAGTGAATCTTAAAAACCCAGGCCCATTTTACAGTGGTCTTGAAATGATACCTGCTGATTCTTCAATTCTTTAATTTTACACAGATTTCAGCTGCACACAGAGATCTTCAAGCCACAGATGTGTGGGTACACATCTCTCACCTAGCAGCTTTGGAGAATCCTGTCTTAAAAGTAGACTGTTCAAAGGTATGTTGCTAGGCTCTTGACATAAAATATGACAAAACCACTTCTGAAACATTTGATTTTGTTTTTACAGAAAGCCTGGCCTGTATTTTGTCTTACTAAGACATAATAGTAGTTGAAGAATTTAAAGACTGTTTAAATATTTCCTGATATATTTTGCAGGGATTTTACCAGGTATCCTTACATTGCAACATTTACTTGTGTTAGAGAAATAAACAGACACTGCATATTAGATAATTATATAAAAATATGAGATTATTTTGAATTAGTTGTCACTGTTTTTGTCAACTGATGTTTTTTTTTTCATTCCATATAGATCCATTGGCTGCATATTTCATTCTGATATTCTCCAGCTGTGTCCTCTGGCCTTTTGTAAAGTATGCCAGCTATGAAGTAGGGACCTCTGCCCCCACCATATCATTCAATAAGTCCGAATTACCTCTTTTCTATTCTGGATACTGTGACCTAATTCCAAGTGAGTAGAACATATATTTAGACCAGTTTTCTACAGGATTGCAGGAGATACTTCCCACCCTCTTTTCTCCCAGATTTCTTGCCTTAACTCTAAACTATTGTTATAAGAGACCCCACGGTGTCTTCATTGTAGTAAACAGACTGAGCAAAGAAGTAAGATTTCTATGGTCTGAAAGGCATTGTTAGACCTTTGGTGAACTACATAACTGTGTCACTTTATTATCCAAACAACTGGTTGCTGTAAGGACTCCAGCAATCTTAATAATTCTCTTGAATTTGTTTAACTTGAGTTACCCAAAAGACTGGAGAAGTATATAAAAATGAAAGGAAAACAGTTCTAACCTTCTAACCAATTCTTTTGTCTGAAAACATAAAAGGCTTAAGTTCCACACTTTCAAGGACTTGTCAATGTAGGAAAGCTATACTAAAATAGGTCTATATTAATAACTATCTTCATAAACAATCAGCCAATATGGTAATGTCTTTCTGTGTTTTATTTTCCTCTCATGTTGCTTTGGAAGTGTTGTAATTTAAAGCAAGAAAAGAAAACAGAAAGAAAACTTTTGTTCTCGAGTAAAATGCCTGTAAGTACAACCTATAAAATTATCCCTTGTGTCACTCACACTTGGATGATTATCCACACCAAACAGTAAATTACTTTATTTATTTTCAAGGATCTGTATTGGCTGCTGAGTGTGTCCTTTTAGCATCTTCTCATATCTGCTTGTTCTTTCCATGTCTGGGGTATAGCCTTGCCCAGCCAGTAGGAAAAGCAAGGTTAGGGCCAGAGTCATTGGCCATAGCCCTAATCCTAAAATAGGGCTGTTCTGAGAGGAAACAGATTTTATTTATGCAACATGCTTTATTTATAGAGTACCTACATGTGAAACAAAAACATTTGGAAGAAATAGCTGGAAGAAAGTGTGAGTGTCCTCTCTTAACCCCATCATTCAACATTGCAGTGGTGCCTTTCTCTTGAAACAACAGCTCATGTACTTCAGCCAAGGTGGCTTGAGAGCCTTCTCAGAAATCAGAGGAGTACCACTTCAGTTAAACATGTGCTGCAGCTTCCTCTTGGCTGAGGGCAGTCAAGGTTTCACTGCCTGCTTCACCCAGGATATTCTGGCAACATTCAAATTCTCATAATTGAAGAGGAAAATGTGACCATTAAGATGTTGTGTTTGCCTCATGGGACCTACCTCCACCAAAAAGAAAACATGTTATCTCCTCTCTTGACTGAATGTGTAAGCCCCATTTGAACAGAAATGTAGGCAAGGAAAACCTGCAACAGCCTCCATATTCATGATCTGTAATTAAAAATTGCTCCAAACTTTAGCCAAAGAGGTACTAATGAAGTCACTGACTTCAGCTATTTCCAAGAATACATAAGATCTTAAATGCATCTATATGCTTTTATTGATTCCAATCAATTCAAAAATATGCTAAAAGGGAAGAGTTTGGTTTGATATCAACTGTGTAAAAACATAATTTTATATGCCACTTATTTTTAAAGCTCTTTACCAGGTGATACTGTGAAGTACTTTTTCATAGTTATAGAAACTGAGACATAGGAATGATTTGCCCAAAATCACAAAGGAAGTTGTGGTAGGATGTATATTTACACCCTTAGCTCTAAACTCGACTTTGAACACAGTACCTTGTCATGTGAATGCTTCAGGCCCTTTCCTTTTGAGCAAGTGCCTGTAGTTAATCTGCTCTTCATTTACCAATGCTCTGAGCACTACAAAAGGATGTGGGAGGAATCAGATTGCGTTTTCACTCTGAAATTTCAAAAGGTATCATTTGTACACTGGGACCTGTGCATATTTTAAGTCTCTTATGTAAACAGAAATTACAAACAATGTTATCTTTCATAAATTCTTATTCTAAAATTTTATACCACATACTGTCTTTCTGAATGTATTTGAAGCTGTTTGATCTAAAAATTTCCCTCATCTGGGATGATAATACAGCCTGTCAAAGACACAAGGCTAAACAATCCTTTTGAAGATATTTTCCTGAAGAGTACACTGATTTCAAAGACATTTTGTGCTTGAAAAGTTTTAAGTTTGGCTCCAACAAGATGTTACATCACTCCAGCTTGTGATGTCAGCTTCTGCTTTGTTGTGAGACTATATTTTGACATTGGTGGACAATAAAATCACATGCATTGTTCCATTATTTTTAATTCTTTTTAATCATTGGTTACAAAACAATTAGAAAATTTTGCTCATCCTGAAAGAATGGTCGTATCATAACAGATGAATGGTCTTGTTAGATTTCACTCTATTAGACTTGAAGTATCACAGAATAAATGACACAATTTTATCCAAAAAAAAAATCAATGAAAATTTTCCCTGCTTTTAATCAGATTTGTTAATGAGCTTTGTCTTTTCTTTATCTCCTGACATATACAAGTGGTTCACATTTCACAAAACATCATAGTTAGAAATTAGATCGCCAGCTCTTCCAAATGAAACACAAGAGATTATATTTTCAGAACACCTGTTTTTCATAGAATAGCTAATCAACATATATTAAAAATGTATAACACTTTAAGATGTTTTATGGGGAACAAAATCAAATGTAAAAACTCCAGTTTTCAATTGATTTTGAAAATTTGAATGTACATTTAGTTTTTATTATTATTATTACTATTATGATAACAGAGCAAATTAGGAGAGCTGGCAGACAGCAGAGTTTGTGTTTCTCAACGTAGAAATCTCTGCCTGCTGATAATCACTATAAAAATAATATTAAAAAAAAAAGTTAAGAAGATTTTAAATAAAAATCACATGATTGATAGTCTTTGTCTTGTGGTATGTGAACTTTGAGAGGGAAGAGGCATAACTGGCTCTGATATAGACTCTACAGCCTTGTTTCAAATATCTGGGGTGTAAAATGCTATAAAATTTTCAGTAACTTCCCTCAAAGTATTAATCTTCAAGTAGCTCTCTGAGGACCTTATATACTAGGTCCTCTGCTTCTTTCCATATGGCTGCAATGACAATGCTATGTTCAAGATCTCCTGTTTGCTTTCCTTGCAATTAGTTTAAAGCTGATGCTTGCCACTTCTCCCATCTCTTGAGAATCCTCTTCAAAATGCAAAAGTCTTGACTGTACATGCAGATGAACATGATGCATGATGCCTCACCAATGATAATGCTGAATTAAGCGCAGATTGGTATAACCTCAGACATATATGGAACTGTCTCCTCCACTACCTCCACGGTTATAACATTCACAGTGCAGCACCTGGCTAGTGCTATGAACAGCACGCTCAAGAGAAGATATTAAATCACTTGTTCAGCACCTGATGCCTGAACATCTCCTCTCTGGGAATGAGATCTGTCCTTTGAGCTGCTAGCTGTGTTATGCTACATATCTTTCAAATCTTAAAATGCCCAGATCCATGTACATACCTCCTTCACTGAGCACCCACACCATTTCCATTGCTGGAGATTTTAAAAACACATCTCATATAGCAGCAATTTACAATAAATCATCAAGAACTATATACAGTGTGGTGCAAATTAGTTTCCAATTAAAGTAAGGAGGTCTGGTGACTGAATGAACATAAACACATATAACATGCATAGGAGAAGGGCTCCTTCAGAAATAAGAACTTTTCTCAACTTTAAACACGACATATTTTGAAATTTATAAATCTTTTATTAGCTGTTTTTTATTGTTTCGTATTTGTATTTTACTAGCTTTTTTCATTCCTGACTTGAGATAAGTGTGGATCTGAGGGAGCTAAATAACAGAAAATGAAAGTGTCTGAATGGTGCAGGAAGTTTGCCTGAGTGCAGGTAACAGAATCTGAAATGTCCTCAGGAAGATCAGTTCTGCTGTTCCTGAAAGACTGGGTGAATGTGTGAGCAAGTAAATATATAACACTGTGGGGAGGAAAGCTGCATAAGAAACTGAGGAATTTTTTCAGAAAGAAAGTTCCATGCCCCAGTTTTCCCATTCCCAGTGCTAAGGATTGCCAAAGCACGTCTGTGTGCTATATAGAGTTTGTACTGCTTACACTTCACACATTAGGAGAGATGCACTGAAACTCACTTCTGCATAAGTACCTAAGGTGCTTGTTGAGTAGACCATAATCTACTTCTCATTTTGGCAGTCTATGAGACTTCTCTGACAGCTCCGAAAACAGATCTCATGCCTGGCATATTAGCAGAGCCAAAAGCAACAGCTAGATCTTACAGCTGATTTCATAGCAAAGCCATCTTGTGTCACTTAATCTTTAAACATGATTCAACTAGGATTTTCAGTCCCCCAGGAAAATGGTTTGTTCTTACATCTAGCACTAGCAAGCATATTATTCGCAGGCTCATGAGAAAAATATAAGCACTGAAAAAAAACTTCCATCTATCATGTGTTAACAAGTCCAGCTCCTTACTGTCTAGTGTTCAATTACTGATGTGATTCTTCAGAGCAACCACGTCCTCTCTCAGCATTCATTTTGCTAAACTAGAAGACACCTTTCTGCTAAGTCTCTTTTCACCAGTTAAATTCATGATTCCTCCATCCTCTTTTCCCTGCAGCTGTTCTCATTTCCACGCATCCTTCCTTTACGTGACAGACTGGACCTGCACTCAGACATCCCACTGTAGTCTGCTAGCTGCCCTGCAAACTCATGTCTGCAACCCCCTGTCCCTATTGAAAACACCTTATCTCATGCATCTGGACTGACGTTTGCTTTTTCCTATGTGATTGATATCACATTAATTATTGATAAAAAAAATAAAATTACTAACTATATACAAATTTGTTTCTCATTTTGAGTGCATGGTCCTGAGTTTATAGAATTTCCTGTTCACTTTGATCATGCCCCCTTGCTTTTTTATTATTTGCCCATTTCAATTGCTTCTGTCCTGTTGCTGATCTTTTTTTTCCTTTTTTTTTCCTATGAAATTTCAGTCCTTTGCTGCTAATGCTGCTCAACCATATATTATCTGCACATATCATTAGTATTTAAGATTATTACAAAACTACTAATTAATGAGTGGTCACAAGATCAGTTCCAAGGGAATCCCACCACTAACTGCCTCCAGCTGAATGCTTCCTCATCCAGCACAGCCTGTTTTCACAGCTGAACATCGGCTTAAGCATGCATTTTAATGGCACAGGATCTTCTGGCAGTCAAATCCTCTGTGTGGTCACAGTAATTAGGACCTCTTGGATATCAAGCACCTCCTTATAGGCTACAGCACACCACCCACTGCCATCAAGACAGCGAAAGCTGTATGCAGCATAGCATCTCTTGGAAATTTAGCAGTATTCAGGCTCTACCTGCAAGCAAGACAATATTTTTCATAGTTTTTAGTTGTCCATACACGGGCTATGTCTGACACTGCTTTGGCTCACTGGGACTGATCCTCACCTGCACTGTCCTTGGTTGGTCACCATCCCCATATGGGGTGCTTGAGGTCTGGGTCTGCCCCTGCTGCCCCCCATGTGCCCTGTTCCTGGCTGGGGTGGTGGGATGTACCCTGCATGCAAAGGCCCTATCTTGCCACCCCAGAAAACTCCCCACAGCTCCTGGTCCCTGGTCTTCAGGGAACTGTTGGTCCACACAGTGTCTTAGCAATGACCAGAGTTAAGATGCAGCTCTTTGGAGCCAATTGCTTTGCTCATTTCTGTCACAACTCTTGTCTTCATCCACACATGTTTTCCATAGTTCTAGCATTGCATAATCATTTTTATTACCCACATTTCTGTATACCATTTAAGCAGGGGTTATGAACAGAACCATCTGCATTTCTGCATGCTACATTGGATGCTAGCTGGGGTTTTGAATCAAAATATGTTTTTTTATTGGAACTAGGTCGTTTACTCATTTTATCTGTTCTGCACTCATATAAATAAGAATATCCTATAAAATTTTCCTGTTAGTATTTAAGATATCTTGAGCTACCTTGAAATTCTGCAGTAGAGCAACTGTGAAATCTCAGCAGGGCAGAAATTATTATTATTATTAATAATAATAATAATTGATACATCTGGCTGCAAATCTGGTGGAATACCATCATTGTTCGTGTAGTGCATCTGGAGGCACTGGAATACTTTCTGTCTTACACCAAGTTTGCTACTAATTTATTTCAAAATATATGTCCATTTGCAAATATAAGCTAAAAGCGGATTACTAGCTTATTCAACAGTATATAAGACAGCCACTTCAGATGTCATCCATTCATTAAAGAGCAGGAGAGGCATAAAAATTCTGGAAAATGTTTTTTTAGTTATCTGGTAGACTGGAGGGCAATCAGTGCCCTTTTAACATACAATGTAGCATAACCAGGAAAAGTTGGTAAATCACAAGCCAGAGCACCTGCCTGTTGCTCTAAATCTCTTTTCTTTATACTTCATGTTACAATGGGAAGCCTCAACTAATGCTTCATTAGAGGATGTACAAGTATATCTTGGAAGCATGAAGCAGGACACTAAATAAATCTCATCTCTAACTTCACTAAAACAAAATGGGCTATTTCTCCCAGCAGATGGCTTTGCTGAGAGACAAGGGATCTGTTCTGTTCAGTATGGCAGTTGACTTCAGGGACATGATCAGTGTGCATCCTACCCTTGCTCTGCTCTTCAGGGTCCAGACTCTTTAGACCATGCAATGCCCTCCTGAAGAAGGAAAATAAGCTTAAGGTGTCAGTAATGGTCTCCTGGCTGTCCCAGAGACTCATATAATTCCTCAGTCATTTTGCTTTTCATTTGTATGAAAAAAAAGCCTAGACAACAGCAATGCTTCTTTTCCCATTTTATTTTCCCCTTGTATTATATTTTTAGTATTTGTTTTGTATTCCATATAGAGCAGAGACATGGGTGCTCTGGGTATAGACTGTGGGAGAATTGGGAAGCTAACGTTTTACTGATATAGTAAAATCATGTGACATTGTTAGTGTTACCATTAAATATTTGCAGTAAATAAGGTACTATGCTATTTTATATGGATCTCTTCATCTTAGGTATCTTAGGTGTTTGTTTTTTTTCCCCCTTCTTATTACCCGTTTCCCCAGAGACAGAACAGTTGTTTACTATGAAATAATTCATAAGGTTATAGCTTTTATTTTCATTTATATTTCCAGAAACATTAGGAAGTCATTGGTGACAACAGTAACAACTAGTCAAAGCAGGAGGGAAGTATTTTTCTGTTATCTTTTTCTTATAATTTAAATTTTCTATCTGTCTCAAAATGAGAAAGGAAGAGTTCTTTTCTATCTTAAAAACAATTTACAACAGTAATTCTTCAGCCTTGCTCCAAGACTTATTTAAGGACAACATTCTGAAAATACTGATGAATTCTATATATTTGCTCACATAAGTAAAACTTTATTGATATTTGTGGAATAATATGATTGTATAAAATTAATTTACTTATCTATCTGTATTCAGAATGGAATATTAAGTGGATAATCTTATTACAGTTGAGTAAATCAGTCCCAGGAAATATGTTTCTGATTTATTTTGTTATTTTTTCTGGCTCAGTACTGAGAAGCCCATTCCTCAAGTTTATTGTTGCTTGATGCAGAATACAAACAGGGAACAAGTCTTGAAAGCCAATTCTGCAGTTATTTAACTTTAAATTTTTTGAGTGGGTTGCTGACAGCTTGTTAAGTTTAACATCAGAATAAGACTTCAGAGTCCTAGTCTGAAGCTTCTGCTAAGTGACTCATTAAGAATATTTAACAGTCAGGATTTAGACTGTTCTTTAAATTTTATATAAATCATATGATTTTTTCAACAAACACAAGTGTATTCCTAAGTCTACAACCCATAATTGCAAATAGAAAAGTCACTTTCTGAGTATATTGTGTTTTGAGAAACCAAACACAGTTCACCTGAATGACTTTCTCTGTAAATTCCCTCAGATACATCTTGCTTGATATGGAAATCCTTGTCCAGCTCTGGAACAGTGTCCATGAGAAATAGCAGAGGAATGAATGATCTTTTGCTGTAATTGCCAAGAATCATCATGGTGACTCAAAGCAGAGTCAGCTTAATGTCATCTCAGAATATATATATATATATATATAATTTTGGACTAAGATATTGACTCAGAAAGGTCTAACTCTTTATTTTTGACTTTTCCACATTACAATTTTTCTAAATATTAATTTTTAGGAAATGATTTGCCCAGGCACAAGAATGGCAGAAGAAATTGAGATGTTGATAAAATGCAGAATAATACACGAGGGAAACCTTGCATGTAAGCAAGCTTAAATGATGATGGTTTCTAAATTAGCTATCACCATTCAGAAAATATTTGATGGTTCTCCGAAAATGCTAGCACAATGTTCTGCAATAATCATAAAGGCTAATATAATGTTAGAAGTTATTAGGAATTGGATAGAGAATAAAACAGAAAATATCTTTGCACCACTGTATAAAATCACAGCATACCCACATCTTGAAAACTGTCCAATTCAATCCACTTGACAACAGTACAATGGAGTTACAAAGTCATGAGAAGATTGATTAGAAATACAGAACAGTTACCATGTGAGGACAGCATGCAGCTCTTCATTTTGGAAAAGAAAATTTAAGACTAGAAGAAATCATCAAAGAGGTCTATACGATCTTAACCAGCATCAATCTGACAAATGAGCAGTAACTACAAGCTATTTTAAGTGAATATGAGAACTAGAAACACCCCAATGTTTTTAACAGGAACAGCAAGCAAATAAAGCTACTTTTAACACAATTCGCAAGTAAATAGCAAAACTAACTATTGCAAGATGTAGAGGTGAGTGAAAGTTTAAATATATTCAAAACTGTCCTACGCAGCTCCTGGAGATAGCTCCACTGGTGTGGTGTAAAACATAATGGATGCAACATCTAGTTTTTGTCATTTCTAAAGAAGCTGCCTTGGGACACCACTTAAGAGACACCCTATCCCCTGTTTTTACCTTAAGTATTCACCTTAAGTATTTGCTATTGATCCGTGTAGTAAGGAACATTTGGGGCTGGATAGACTTTTAATGTGATCCAGAACTCCCAGAGATGTCACTTCCTAGAGCCTCAAGAAATACAAGTGAGTTCCTTGGGTTTTTGTTTGTTTGTTTTGTTTAATTTTGTTTTGTTTGTGGGTTTTTAATTTTATTTTAATTTTTGATATCCTGACAAATTAGTCTCTTTATTACTAATATACTTGTTATATTAATTCAGTGTTCTCTTGTATGATGACAGCAAACTAACAACTGATACTTAAGTACTTCTTATTGACAACATTTTCAAACACTGCAGTAGTAAAAACAATATCCTAAAACTTGGCAATAAAACTTGGCAATAATTTTGCTGAATATCGTGTGCCTAAAACTGCTAATACAATGAGCTTAATAATTACCACTCATGTTTTACAAGAGTTAGGTCCTGGAGCCAAGCTTCACATAGGTCTTTGCACAGGACTTTTTAAATATAGTCATCTTGTCTTTGCAGAGTGAGCTTTCAATTTTTAACAGTGTTTGGAGTCTCTAAATAGGTAGAATTCCCTACTTTGTGTGACTGTAAATTTAAGCAATGGCTTATATTATTTGCTCTCTCTTAACACTTATTTTAAGCTAGACTGCTGAAATCAGCAAATTCTGAATATTCCAGTGTACTATGAGGTGATTTTTTTCTCTTCTTCTTTACTCAGTGCCTGTGAATCAGATCTTCAGATAGAGTAAACATTTCACTCATATCTGTGATGCTGCAACAGCTTATATCAGCTGAGAATCTGAACCTTCCAGTTAGATAAGGAAAGGGACAGAACGGGGAGAGCTCTTCATGCCTTTAAAATGAGTATCTGAAATCCTAATGCTGCTATTACCAGAATTTACAATAGGCTTGGTAAAGATGAGCTGCAGTCACATCAGTTTTTCCCTTTGCTGACACAGCTTCCTGGTACAAACTTCATTCACACAGGGGCCAGGGAAGTGCAGGCATAAAACAATTATGACTTGCTTCTGCTTTGTGTTGCTTCTTTTGCTGTCAAACTCAAAAAAGTCAGAGAAGATTGGAGGAATCTCATACATTAAGATTTTGGCAGGCTTTTGTTACTGGCTTTGTTTGCTCAAGTTTCTTTGGACAAAGAATGTGTGAAACAGGTTAGATGAAGCAGACAGGATGCTAAAATCTGGGATCCAAATAATTAATTTAATACACTAGTATGATTATTTCACCCATTTAAATCCTGCAATCCCTGATTTCAAACCACATTCAAAGTTCATTATAATTTTGCCCTGAGGATTTTGTTTGTTTGTTTGCTTGTTTGTCTTTGTGTATTTTTTCTCCCTTATATATGAGTTATTTCCAAGTCACTGAAAACAGCAAGAAAAGCAGAAGCAAATGTCCATCCATTTATCCCTCCATCCCCACCTCCCCTTTGCACCCAAACCAATCCACGAATGTTGTTCTTCCAAAACAGCAGACTAGAAGGGTCTGCAATTTGGATATATGTATGTTTAAACGTTTTTCCATTGGGAATCATTTTTATCAAATGTTAAAGCAGAGCCAAAGCAAATCCTAACCACTGACTGTTCCCTCCTAATTTGAAAAGCATGGCTGTTTGAAGCAGTCTTTTGAAAAGCTGGAAAGACTTCTCCCAACATTATTATTGACGTCTCTCATTTGAGGATTTCCAGTGCTTTCACATCAAATTAAACCCAGTGGGAGCTGAGGGCATCCAACATCTCTCTGAAGAACACTGCAATGGTTTGGAGCCATGGGCTACATTTGCAAAGGTCTTAAGTTGCCTTAAAATGCTGTCAGGTGCCTAGCCAGAAACAAGTAGGCACTCAGCTCCTCAGGATGAGTAGAACAATCCTCACAGGTTTCCTGTTTGTAAGTTAAAAGACCAGTGTTAAAAATATATTTCCTACCATGGCAACATCCTAACTTATGCTTTCTTGAGATACAGGGAAGTTTTCCCAGGTTTTTGGGGAATAATGAAGGAGTCCTCCTGCAAGGGACTGAATACCACTGCTTTCTGCAATATGAGGAACTGCTCCAAATACTTGGCTTCTCATTAGCAAATGCCATATTCTGAAAGTGACCAGAGATAGTGGGGATTTTCTTGGAAGAAAAGATTCAGTACTAACTGTTTTATAAATTCAAAGTGCTACTTATTACAAGTTTTATCCATGGTTGACAGTGAGAAATCTTTAGCGGGTAGAACAGAGTCATATGGCATCAGCTTTTTTCTTTCTTAGGTCTTCTTGACCCAAATACTGCCAAAATACAAAATAATGTTCCTTTGGTTTGATTATTAGTGTCTGCAAATGGCAGTCATGTTTCATCCCACCCACAGGTTTTCTGCCTTTTCCTCTTCTAATTTTCCTGTGCTCTGCATTGTGAGAACTTGGTGTATATATATATATATATATATATATATATATATTTCAGATCTCCCTCTCTCTTTTTCCAGCATCAGGGTTATCTACTGATGTTTTTGTCCTTAAGTGAAAAGATAAGACCTTCTCTTCTGCAGCATTTTGCATACCCTTTGAGCTGTCATAAACAGTGTGAGGAAGAGCAGGGGAAAGGGAAACTCTCAAATGCAGCATCAATTGGCACCACAAGTAACCTTTAAATATCCATAACAGGCCTTACTTGAGATCAGTTGTGCACAAAGTGGTAAAAACTGCAAAATCTCAAAGATTTAGGAATAGCCTGAATGCCCTGCAATCTTATGAGTTTTGGCACCTGAAAGCTCTTGCTACAGACCTCTAGGGACTGCGGCACATGTCCAGGGCACAAGGAATTCATGTTCCTTTTTGGGAGAGGTTTCCCAAATCTGGTGCATTACAGGTACTACACTTTGCAGCCTTTTGGGAAGCCATGTTTGGGCAGGGAAATGCACTTTTGTACCTTGCCCCTGTTCAAGCACAAGATACCTGTCCCATTAGTCTGCAAAGCCATGAATAAATATCTAGGGAGACTCAGTTACAGAGCTTCTTTTTAAACTCTTCTGTCTTCTAAAGTGATGGGGCTCACACAAAACCATTGTGTGCTAAATGTCCTCTGGAATGAATCTTTTAAAAGATAGAAAATGATTTGTCACATGTCCAACTGGCATGAAATAAAACACAACAGCACTAGCTACAGAGAAAAATACATTTTCAGTATATTTGTTCAGCAAAATAAGTATTGGCAGTGCTGAAACAGAAATTTGTTACAACTGTCAGGGATTTCCAGAGATGCAATTGTCAGGTAAGGACCCAATTCTTGTTGTTAGACCATAGGTTTTATATCACAGACTCAAAGAATGGGTGAGGTTGGAAGGGACCTCTGGGGACCAACTGGTCCAGGTCCCCACTGCTCAACCAGGGCCACTTAGAGCAGGTTGCCCAGTACCACACCCAAGTGGCTTTTGAAGATCTCCAAGGAGGGAGACTCCACAGCCTCTCTGGGCAACCTGTGCCAGTGCTCCATCACCTGCACAGTAAAGAAGTGCTTCCTTATGTACCAAGGGAACCTCTCGTGTTGTGGTTCTGTCCATTGCCTCTTGTCCTGGCACTGGGCACCACTGAGAAGAGCCTGGGTCTATCTTCTTCTTCTGGGTCCTCTTCTCCAGGCTGTCCCAGCCTCTCCTCATAGGAAAGGTGGTCCAGTCTCTTGGTCATCTTGGTAGCTCTCCATTTGACTCTTTTATGTCTGTGTCTCTTCTGGAAAGAGTCCAAGAGTCCACAGTGCTCTCTTCTACTGATTGCTATTGTTATCTGAGCAATAAGAGTTTTAAATTAAAACAGTATTAAAATAGTATTTATATTTTAATCTTTGTAATAGTCATCTTCTTGTTCACAAGTGAGGTGCTGAGAAGAATGAGGGAGCAATCCAAGAAGACTGAAGGAGTAAACAGGCCTGTGGACATGCCGGTGGCATGATCACTGTGTTCTGTTCTGACTAGATGATTTTAATACAAACAAATCTTTTTTTCCTTTTTTTTTTTTTTGTCTCCCTCTCCTTCTTATTCTTCCAAAAAGACACAAAGAAAAGGTATCTCAGACACAATCCCTTGAAAACTGAGGCAATCAAAGTAAAGCTAAGATATGACAAACAGGAAGAAAATGTAATAGAGTCTGTTGCACAGACTAGGCAAAGTGAATTGAAAAAAGGTCCCATTGAAAAATCTGGTTGCTGCACATGTATTTTTATAAAAACAATATTTTAAAAATGTCTTTTCTAGGTTTTCCACATACATTTACTGCAATTGTATATGCTACTCAAAGTCCTCTTTTCATGTTACAGAGGAGTAGCACATAATATACACGTTATATGACCTCGCACACAGAATGTGAGGTCACAGCAACCAAAATACAATACCAGGAAATATTGGTTAGAGTTACCTGTACACCTCTATAATACTGGTTACAGTTACCTGTATAAATTTAACATGAATATATGAATTAGGGCATATTTCCATTTATATTTCCACACATTATACACTGCTTTACCCATCCAGTTTCCATCATCTCTTCTTTGCCTTCCCTTACAACTTCTGGTTTCATTTTTCCTTTTTTCTTTTTTTTTAACGTAAATTTGTTATATACATCACCTGTACATAAAAAAAAAAAAAAAAAACACATTATCTTTGTTAGCCTCTTATTTTTCTGCCCTTAACTTAGTCTTCCAAATAACATTTTCTTGTTTTTCACTTATGTAAACATTCCTGTAGTTTAGCAATCCATGTCATTGAGTAACAGTAAAGAAATAAAAAAATAAAAAAATAAAAAATACTTGAAGAGTATTATCCACAAAACTTAAACTATTTTACTCAATTAAAATATAAAATAAAATAAAATAAAATAAAATAAAATAAAATAAAATAAAATAAAATAAATATTAAAAGGATGCTATTGGCAGTTTGAAATGTATTTCAGGGAAGTTATAGTTTGAATGAAGAGAGATTTGAGGATGGAAGCTATCCAGAAACCTTAACTTCAGCATTTTTGACCAACATTTCCTTTATAAAACACTCAGATCACATCTCAGACTAATTTGAATATAAGAAGCTAGAGATCATCAATCTGATTAAGATGATGTTTTTGTAAGTGAATTTAAAATAGGATATTTGGGGCATATCTATACTGCCTTCAGACACATTAATAATATAGTCTCTCTGTCTCAGGAAAATATCTTTAAATTATATAAAAACCCCTACCCTCATAATACTATATTTTATTTGAAAAATGAATCTTCCTCCCACTTTCCAATGTGGCTGGTTTGTGGACCCAGAATGTGTTACTCCCTATCCATGCAGTATGTACAGGTAAATACAAAGTCTGTACAGTTGTTGACATTAAGAGACAGTGAATCCCTTTACTACAGATCCCTTTAAATCCCTAGTTTTCCAGGAGTGCTTTCTTCTACTTTCAAAGAATAGATTATGCTCAAATAGGCTACGTAAGTGAAAGGGGCAATACTGGCAAATGTAGACACTGCCACCCTCTGTTCTTCTCAGAAGTTGGATAAGAGCATTGGAAGGCTTTCTTGCACTGTATATCCCCAGGCATCTCAACCTTTCTCTGAGGAGGCCAGCACCACGTGGTTCAGGATGAAAGATGTTCCACAGATTTTTCTTCACTTAGATTCTGTGAGGAATTCCTGCAGAACAGAATTAAATTAGAGTGGACTTTGCAGTGAAACCTTCTTTATTTGTTTGTTTGGTGGTGGCAACCAGAAACCTTCAATATGGTAGCTTTTGGCTCTGGTAGCATCCAAAAGCCTGAAATATGTACTTGAAATTACACAGGTTGAACAGAAACACTTGCCTTGGAAAGGTTAAGTACGTATGACAAGAATACGGATAAAAGAAGAATGGTTATATTTTACGGATGAGGAGCTGAGGCTCAAATAATTAAATTCAAATTTTCAAGGCTTCTTTGACATCTAAAGACAAAGGAGTACTGTCAAAATTCAGTAGTTCATCAAAATCATTTAGATCCTGTGCATCTTTAGGTGTCTGCATACTTGCTCAACTCCTACCCTCAAGTTTGTGCTCATCTACCCTAATCTTATCCATCTAGAAATGTGGTGTGCAAAACAAGCTAGAGGCCTAAATTCCTGCAATAGGCTATAGGGACAGAGTAGTGTCTTCAGTAGACCATTCAGCCAGTGCTGTGTTGTTCACCAGGAACTGACTCATGATTTTCATTAACTTAAGAGATTTCTAGGTCATCAAGCAACAGATCACACCTGTACATCACAAGTTCCAAACTACTGACTCATTTCATAAAGCAGAGTTTGTAGTCAAGAAGTAACCTTCCTAAGGACACAGAAGCTTGGTGACTCCATGTTAAACCATATAGATAAGCAAAACATGGATTATGAAAATTCAGACAAGAGGCCTAGGCCTAGGGACAAGAAATTTCAGGTGTCTAAGCCCATGTGGAGACAGAAGTACTAACAAGGCAGAAGTTGAACTAATACTTTAAACATTTGAGGAAAAAGGACATCCTTAGCAAAACGAAGTGTTTGGCTTCATCTCATAGAATCATAGAATGGTTTGGGTTGGAAGAGACCTTAAAGATCACCTAATTCCAACCACCATGCCCTGGGCAGCAACACCTTCCACTTGACCAACAGTGCAGACAGTGCTCAACAGTGCAGACAGTGGTCTCATCAGTCCTGGCAAGAGTGGCTTACCAATTTTTTTTTTTTAAGACCATCTGTGATGCCATGGAAAAACGTTTCCTGTTCCATGGGTCATGACCCAAAACTACAATCTACATGTAGCTGCTGATTTACACTCGTTTGAGTTTGGGTTACACTCCTAGCCCAGGCTTGGGTTCCTGCTAGGGCTGGTTGCTCAGCAACAGTTTCTGCTGAGACCTACTTCATCAGAAACAATGGCTGATTTTTATTGTTGCCGTTGTGTGTTTATTTCCTGTAAAGAAGGAACCATTTGTTTTAGCTCAACTCGGTTGTAAAAACAAGCACCGCTTAATTGCAGTGGAAAAAGTGTCTCATAGAGTCTGGAATTCTTTGCCCAATATCACAGAAAAAGCACATTTTCTTAAGATAACTTAAAGCATATCACCAATAACTAGGTTAAAACCCTCTTAAAAGGAAGGTCACCACAATCATTAGTGGACAGAGCAAATTACTCCAGTGCCTTTTTCTTTCAGCTATGATTTTGTGCACTGACCTTTGGAAAATATGGTCAAATAGCCTTTAGCAGCAGTTGTAAAGAGTAAGATCACTGCATGGACACTGATTTCATTAGGCAGCCCTGTATAAATTAGCATTACTTACTGGGGGGTATGTAGCTAATGGTACTGAGAAGAGGTAGGGTTTGTACATTCTGCGTGCTGCCTCTCAGTGAAGAGCAGCCTTCCTCTTCATCTGCAGAGAGACAGCTGCCCTTTGGTGCTTTGCTGCTGATGAGAGATATTACACACTGAGTCCCTGTGCAAGATTATTTTCAAGCAGAGGCTGTGAAGACCATGCAAAGGACATAGGCTGTGAAGACCATGCAAGGGAAAGGGACAGAGTAGCAACCATGGACTAAAACGAAGCTACTCTGATTTATCCCAGGAAAAAATCTCATTTACTGTCAGATATGGCACTGCCAGGTAAAAAAAAAAAATAATAAAAAAAAAATAAAAAAATAAAATGGACAGATTTGACCCTCTCTAAGGTACAAGCACCTTCCAGGAGAAATGGAACAAGTCACAGTGAAGTCCCTAACAGACCCCAAAGCCTCTGGCATCTCTCCATCAGAGAAGTTTGCCTACAGTTTGGCCCTTCTGGCTGTTTCTTTTTCTTTTAGCTCATTAGGTTTAGACATGAAAAGCATGTCTGTTCTGGCAAGTGCTATTCTCAGGATGGCAACACTTTTTCAAAAGAAAAAGCTGGTTTAACACATCCTAAAGATTTTTAGAGCTTGGATTTACCTGATTTCTTCCAGATTTTTCCCCAAATGAATCCCCTCCACTAAGACTGTCAGTGTTGTGCTGCCAAAAATGTCTTCAACATAGATGAGCTCCTATGATTTAAATATCTCTAAACATTTAGACACCCCAAAACCTCCTGGCAGTTTAAGATTAAATATGTTTTAACAGTTGGATTATCATTCAGGGTCAATTTAAATTTTTATGGACCAGTTTGTTAATCACCCATGAGAAAAGTCAGCCTTGTCTGAACCCCAGGGAAGAGGAAAGAAAATGAAGGATTAACAATAAGAATAAAATTAATCAGAGGAAAGCTTAGGTAATGAATTATAAACAAACTCCCAGTTGTGACATCTGTGGAATAGTTAGCAAAATTACGGAAGAGGAAACAGAACAGTTCTGATACAAGCATTAAAAAAATCCCATTTCAATAGCAGTCCTGATGCTCAAAATTGTCTATTCCCTTTAAACAATCCTCTAAGTATTTCCCCTTCCACACTTCAACAAAACAATATTAATTAACAGATGGGAAAGTCATACTGTGTTATACAATCCCTTTCCTTATTCACATGTAAGAAACCAATGGGTCCTAGGCCTCATGAAGAAGGCTTGATGTGCTTTGCCTTCAGTAACATTGACTGAAAGCATAAGAAGGTCAGTATTCTGGCAGCTCCCATGCTCCATATACTTTCTCTAGTGGCATGAAGACTGTCAGTTGAAACTTTGTTATCCATGCATGTAAAAAACGGTATCTCACAAGGTAGAATGACATTTTCTGCTACTAAAGAAGAGGCAATTCTCACTCTTTACTTCCCCAATGAGAGACTTGATCCATGATTTAAAATAGTGGAGTGGCAGCAGAATTATCTTCCTTGCATATTTATGTTTGTTTTTAAAAAGAACTTAAAAATGCTGAGAATTGCTTTCCATTTGATTTTGCTGTGGTGATGGCAGATGAAGCAGGGTATCCTAGCACAAAACTTGGTCATGTACAAACTTCAATGTATGAGTTTACATAAGCACAAAAACAAGCCTGCGGAAGAAATTTCACTTCTTTCCCCTTTCCATGGAGGTGGAAACAGGAGCAGCAGGGGCTGAAGTGGGGACAAATGAGGAAATGAACAGGGTCCTGGTCTTTACATTTAGGTAAGAGGATGACCAAGAAACTTGGGCTGGTCCCAGTCTGGCTGCAGCACATGCTGCCTTCATCTTACATCTATAATCTGTAACTTGTCTTGATTTAGGATGGGCTTTTGTCAGTGTGTTCATTTTCATGTGTAACCTAAAGAAATGCAATCCAGATTATACTATTGTTAAAAGGGAGTTAAAACTATCTTTTCTTCAAAAGTTCACTAACTTAAGTTTCAGTTTGGATCCATTAGCAACTGGAAACACTCCCTTTAAATCCAGTCTGAGACCCACAGAGCCGCCCAGAACAGTTTATGTTCACTTCCACTTCAGGAAAAAACAATAGCTTGAATCTGTTTAGTTTGAGGTTAATCAATGATTTCTTAACAATAGTTTTGCTTGAGGTTCAGTTTAAGAAATGGGTCATATTTCAGGATTTCCTTGAGAGTTTGGCTCACTACATCCTGCCTAAATATTAAAAAGTGTTTGTGTGTTGTTATAGATCTGTCCTAGCAAATTCTGATTCATAGTCCTCTGTCATACTGGAGGATCTCTTGAGTGCATTTTCAGAAAGTCTGGTACTATCCTGCTGTCTATACTTCCATTCATAGACTCAATGATGGGATAGAGAGCAGTTACTAAATTTGCAGATGATGTCAAGCTGAGAGGGGCTGCGGCTCTCCAGAAAACACTATCAGAATAAGAAGTGGTGTTTCTAAAAAGGGCTATCAGTCTGAAATTAAAGACAACTCAATAAGCTGAAGTACATGACATTTTAGTCAAGAAGAAATACTCAATTTCAGACAAAATAGAACAGAACTGGTCAACAAACATGGTTAAGACCAAAATGAGTCATGAGGTAAATTTAAATCACTAGTGTCAAATTATGGAAATCAATGATGTTCCAAAACTATAACATCATCCGTAACTGTAAGAAAAAAGGCATGACTTACAAGAAGAAGAGGAAGAGGAAGACACCTTCTATTCATAAAACCTCAGCTGGGATACCAAGTCTGGTTTCAGACATGAGATTTCAAGAGTGTAGATTGTTTGATCTGAGATTGATGCTAATCAGAAGGCTAGAGATATAGATCTAGAAAAAAATATATAGAAGTGAATAATAGAAGTAAAAAAAAAAAAAAAAGAAAGTGTGGAAAATAATTATCCATCTCAGAGAGATATAAGGAAGATGTAACTTGGAATGTAAAAGCATTCTGCAAGAATAAGGAATTAATCTGTCTGTGCACCTGGTAGATAGCACAGGAGGCAATGCATTAAGAACTAAGGAAAATTAATGTTAGTGAATGACTGGGAAAGTTTCCTGTAGGAATCAGTGCTATCTTTATCACTGTAGTTCTTGAAAAACAGACAAAGCAAGCACTGTTAGCACTGCTTTGGATATAAATGGTTCTACTTTGGAGTAGAAACATGGGTTAAGATGACCTCTTGAGATGGCTTCCAGATCCCTCTTATCTCTAGCCTCTGCTCATTGTCATTTCTGTGCACCTACAGCAATATGTCTGAAGGCAGTTAAAACAATAAAGAACATATTTCATATTTTTCCCTCCTAAAACTAATAAAATAATGATGCTAATAAAAATGGTTTACTCACTGGGCTCCCTTAGTGCACTCTAATTACAACATTGTGAAATATTTGTGCTTCATGTGGGAGCTCTGCTTACCATTGAGATCCAAACTTGTCTCATCTGCTTTTTCACAGCTAAATCTGCAGGCTGCAGTAGGCATGGAATCCAATTCAATCTTAGTGAGACAAACAGCAAAGGAAATGTGAGCACAGCCATTAGTGATTCTGGCATGAATAAGTATATACCTTTCCCAGATCGGCAAAAGAAATTATGGATACATGGTGCACCACCACAGCTATTAGTCTGCCTACCCTTAGCTTTCATTGCCCTTTACCAACTATAAACATGTTAGCCAAGACTCATCTTTCCTGATATTTCCCAGTGCAGCTCTAGCAGGTAATGCCCATTTTAAATGGGGATCTTCCACTAGTACTGTCCGGTGGGTCCCTGCATTATGGCAGCGTGAGCCTGCTTGCAGGGACTCCACCCCCCAAGGGGACTCAGCCAGCTCAAGCTGTTTGGCACCTGAAGGCAGATTTTTTCAGATATGCAGAAACTGCTCCCATGTCAGCAGGATCCTGCTCTGGTGCACTTGCACAGGATTTTTCTGGTTGTACTTACAAAAGGCTCCCAGGATGGTCAGGTTACTAGTGCAGAGCACAGGCATGAGACAGCATAGATGCCAGAGGGGCTTCATACAATGAGGGGCATCCTGATCCAAGGCCAAGCTGTGTTTGCTCTGCCCCAGACTTTGTTCTGTGCAAAAAGCCTTTGCAGGCTCCTTGTCTTCTGCTCACACAGTAGCCTCTTGCTGCTGGGTACCCTTGAGCATGACACTAAATTCAATCTCTCTTAGACATTGACCTTCCCAGAAAAACAGCACTTACACCACCCTTGCCATGTCACTGTGAGGCAGGTATTAGTTCCCTCATTGCCAGGGTAGAAAACAAGATACAGGGAGGCGAGGGGGCATGTGACTGGGCAATGGATTGCACCAGTTCTGTGGCCAGCTCCTGTGGTCTTGCTTCTGACATCCAGAGCCCTTCCTGTTTAATGTAGATGTTGTTTTGGACTATTTGCTGGGGTATCAGCGATAATTTTCCAGCTGAAATGAAGACAATGCCTACGGCATAAAAACAATCTTAAGTATTCCCAGCACCTAGTGTAGGGCCGTATCAAAGCAGTCTTCTTGCACCTCTAACATTTAACTGTTCACATACTTCCAGGAAACAAAACAACTTTCTGAACTATTACTGTCCACTTTTACTCTACATACAGTTCACTGCCTGGCCAAGAATAATAAATGAAAAGAGACGATGCACCAATCTTTTACATCTGGAGGGTGAAAGAGAAAATAAAATAAAAATAACTGTTAAAAAATTCCAACTCTCCTAGCAGCTAAAATACACAGTAAATGTTGGGAGGGCATGCCTCAGAAGTCTTGTCTTTTATATGGAAATATGGAATGTGCTGTTAAGAATAGATTAACTGGTCTGAATTAATAAAATACAAAACCTAAAAATGTATTCAAATTCAGGCCAAACTTCAAGCTCTTTTGAGCTTCACAAGCAAAAACAAAGGCTTGTACCACCTCCACTTAACATTATTTTTCATTTTTGCCCAGCACTGAAATAATTCTGTGCCTGGATTCTATCTCAGCAAAACCCAGTCATGTTGGAATGTCACCAGACAATCTTCACACATCCATCCAAATTTTTTACTCTTGGGAGAGTCAGGTAAATGGGATAAGCTTGCAGATTCTGTCACCTTTCAAAAGCATTCTTGTCTCCAGTAATTTTTCATTTTTTAATATTTCCCTACTTTTGTACAGAGATCAAATGGTAAGGTTGTGCCATACATATTAACCACTAGTGAAACTAGGTTTAAAGAGATAGCTTTTATCAATTAAGTTGCAAGGGGCATTAAGGGGAGACAGTTCCTATTAATCAAGGGAAGGCAGGAACATTTTCCTTCCTTTCTGAACATTAATATTTTAATATTGACAGTAAACTGATAGTTACTATCAGTATTAATTAAAATATCAGTTTAATATTGATAGTAATCACTATCAGGGTTATACCCTGCATGAGGGTGTACTCGGTGTGAGAGATTATATCAGAAGGAAGAAATCACAGAGAATTTTCTTTTATATTTTAATTTTAACTATTAAGATATAAATTCCCTAACACTGATCATAATTAAAAGACTGTTTTGGACAATAAATGCTGATGTTTACCAATTTAGCTCCTTTTTAAATTTGAATACATGGGAATTTTGAGATAAAGTGAAATCCAAAGCCAAAAAGCCAGAGTGAGAACTTCAAATAGTATTTTGCTTTCCTAAATGAAAATCAACATTTAAAAACTTGAAAGACTGATTCAGAACACAGACAACTTGGTTAGGGCTGCACTAAATTAAGTGTTAAATCTGCATCTCATGCTTACTAAATAGGAGGACTTTGAATGCTCCATGAACCCTGCCATGCTGCACTGGTGGAAGGCAAGCCAGTGTCTCACAAATGAGATCTTCCTCACAAGGCTCAGCTGCAGGGATTAGAGGTTCTGCATGACGGAAAGAAATGAAAAGGAATGGCAAGGCAAAGCAAGGGAAGGGAAGGCAAACAAAGGAAATGAAAGCTTGGTGCTATGACCACTTCCCTGGGGAGCCTGTCCCAGTGCCTGACCCCCCTCTGGGTGCAGAACCTTTCCCTAACCCCCAGCCCGACCCTCCCCTGTCCCAGCTCCATGCCGTTCCCTCAGGTCCTGTCGCTGTCCCCAGAGAGCAGAGCTCAGCGCCTGCCCCTCCGCTCCCCTCGTGAGAGAGCTGCAGGCCGCCATGAGGCCTCCCCTCGGCCTGCTCTGCTCTGGGCTGAGCAAACCAAGGGACTTCAGCCACTCCTCATAGATCTTTCTGCCCAGACTCTTCTCAATCTTTATAGCCCTCCTTTGGACACTCTCCAACAGTTTTATATCTTTCTTATACTGTGGCACCCAAAGCCACACACAGTACTCAAGTTGAGGCCATACCAGCACAGAGCAGAGCAGGACAATCCTTTCCTTCACCTGCCTAGCAATGTTGTGCCTGATGCACCCCAGGGTATGGTCGGGCCTTCTGGCTGCCAACGGATGGTGAGAACATAGTGGTAATGGATAAGGGGCCTGCAAATTATACATCACTGTGGATTCAGGTATGAAAACAAAGTTTAAATATACAGAATTTACAGGAACTGCAGGATGCTGATATTAACAAAAGAAGAGTAAGGTATGTTTATATAGCCCACCCTGGCCTGGGGCACCACTAACAGGACAGCACATGTAGAACTGTAGGACACTGTATGTAACAGAAGGTGCCCTTTAGGTGGAATTGATGACTAAGGCAGGAATTACTGGAATTAAATACTAACTGAAGGTATAAGGTCAAAAAAAAAAAAAAAAAAAAAAAAAAAAAAAAA
>CM021733.1:27935680-27960050 GCA_011075105.1 Heteronetta atricapilla
AAAAAAAAAAAAAAAAAAAAAAAAAAAACAAGTGCTAGTGAGAAAAGAGTATAGATGGATAGGGTTCTTTGGGGTGGGAATAAGGAGAAGGATTTGCAGGTGAACAAATGGAGAAACAGAGCATAAAGAGAAGCAACTCAGATGTCTCATATGGTTTCCTGGTTGTTATGTTGAACAGCCCTGAACCTATTCAATGCAGATTGAAGCTGGACAAGAAACCTGTGTTGCTGTGTCTGACCTCCTTCTTTGTTTGGGACATGTGAAGTGCTAACCGTTGCTGTTGCTGAATATTGAGAGGGTGTGTATAAAACATCTTGACATGTCAGTTTACTTCTTTCCTTATTTCACAGTTGCCAGAGCACAGGCATTTGACTGTACACTGAAAGCAATGGTATATATTAGCGTTCAAAAAACAGAAAACATTGTACTGAAGAGGGTATGCTAAATCAATGAAGAGTTTGCCTACCCTAAGAACATAAAGACACAGGCATGTTAGAGCCTGAAAGAAATGGATAAATCGAAAGAACTCAGAAATGCAGCAACAAATGATTAAGAGACAGATGGACAGACTCCTGATAAATAAATAAGCAAATACACACATACATACATAAAACTGAATAGCTGGGGTAAAAACAGGTCAAGTAAGGCAAAGAATATAAATAACAAGGATCAAATAAATTATTTAGGACTGTAAAAGGAAATATAATCCAGTATCACTGAATAATACTGAGCAGAGGAAAATCCACTCAGCAAATCTGGAAAAAATATTTCTTTTATGTTCCAATAGGTTGAAGAATAGCCTCCTAAAGAACATGATGGATACTGTATGGCTTGAAGAAATTTAAATTTAGAATTAAAAAAATCAAGAAGTATAAAAAGCATCTGGGGAGACAAATCAGTCTGGAAGTAGAGAGTGAATTATATGTGCTAACAGATTTCCCATTTTACTTTTTTACATCTTAATTGTGGCAAGAGTCGAGAAGATTGTATATTTACATTTTGTTGTTATTATTATTTGTCATATGTGTTAAAGAGAAATTCCTTAACCTGCTAGCTAAATATTCATCATGAAATTGTATTACCCCCAGAAGCTTTTATATTATAATGTATTGTAATGACACTATTTCATGTTTTGAATTTGTGGATTGATCACAAATATTTTGAAGTTCAACCTGAATATCTTTGAAAGGTTAATGTTTCCTTTTCCTTGATTGGTGGATTGCTTGCAATGCGCATATTAGCATGTGAGGATTAAATTTTTGAATTTTGGAAAAATGTATTCATGTAGCTTTGAAATTTTCCTTTCAAGTTTGTGCTAGTTGCACAACAACAAGGTAGCAAGACCAACTGAATGCACAAGAGATTTTCACTTATCTTAATAGAAATAAACTGATTAAACATATTTATTCACAGAAACTTTCCTGCAGTGTTTGCCTTGCTCTAATTTAATTATACAGTACTCTCATTCCTGCTGAACAATAAAGATTGCTGCAATTTTTCAATAGGCATACAATGAACTAGGAGGTTCAGTATTGATTTGGGTACAGGGGAGAATCTAGAGTAGAACCTGTGGTCTCAGATCAGGAAAACATTTAAATCCTTCCCTTTCCAAGACAGAAAATATCAAATATTTTCTCAGAATGAAAGACATTCTTAACTTCATCCTGAATAAGGGAATTATGACTGTAAATTGCTAAGTGTGGACAAGTGGGACCTATTAATGCTTGATGCCACCATCATATTCTAATGTAATAACTATGCAATTAGATATAATAATATAATAACAATAATACATTGTTAAGAACTTTTTCACAGGAAAGGAACTTGTAAAAAAGGCATCCCCTGAGGAATTCAAACAAGGCTTTGTCAATGTAGATGTTGTGCAAAGTGCTTTGGAGGATGATGTCAGGGTGTAATATCACAAAGAACCGCTTCTCAGCTTCATGACCACAAACATGGCCCTATAATTTCTCATCTGCATCCCACAGCCCAAAATAACCTAGCCATTTTCCTAAACCATGGTGTGTGCCTGTGCTAGACTGCAGAATGCTCAGGAGTGAAGGAACAAAAGATACAGGAACATTTTTCTGTAAGAACTCCAAAGATATGTTTATTCTGTCCCTACTACATCAGCTAAAGTTAGATGGATAGCCTGATGTTGGTCATTTTAACCTACCAGAGTTTAAAGAGTAACATTAAAATCTTATTTAAAATAATTGTTTTCTCAGCTCAGGCCTGAGAGCTGAGTCACTTCGGAGATGATTATATCCCACATGGACAAGTGATTCCATTGTTCTGGGATCTTACATTCCATTCTAATTGCAAAGCATATTACTAGGTGTAATACAGAAATGATTTGTCAGTGTTAGCCTCCCTGTTCCCTTAAATTAGCTGGTTTAAAGTATTTTTTAACTTTTTATTTAGTCAGCAAGAAGCTGCATTCTGTTTACCTTTGCCTCAAGGTAAAGCCAGAATTACTCTGGTAACTTTACCAGATTTATTCCCATTTTCCATCAGTAGAATTGAAGGCAAAATTTGGTCCTTCACACTCGGATGTTGCTTGTATGCAAAAGAGTCTACTATCTCTACAACACTATGGCAGAAGAGAAATAATTTATACCATAAGTAATAGCTGTAATTCAGTAATGAGGCCTCTATAGATAGATTCAGTGAACAGATATTTCACTAAGAGTACCTCAAATGCTCACTCACTTATACAAAGTGCCTCTTCATCACTGTTGGACGGGTAAGCAGAAAGAAATAAAACTGAACCTAAATGGCATGACTTTGACTTCACTTTTCAGGTGAATGCCCACATTCAAGTCAATGAAAACTGTGATTGCACATCACTTCAGAAAATCAGCCCAGATAGTTAAATACTTCGTTTATATTGTTCCCAAATATACATGACTTTCCTAGGGACAAGGAAAGGATGAAATCCCCATGCAAGGGAGTGGCATTTTGGAATGTAAGTAAGCTGTTTCATCTACACAGACTTAAGCATTACAGCCAATTTTAGTCCAAGCCTGGAAGTAGTAAAACTTTTTGCATGGCTCTCCATACAGACTAAGTCCAGCTTTTCTAATTGCTTCATGCACAGCTGACAACACAGACAGGACTGCACTGTGCCCAAGGCCCCCACTGGGTCATCTGGAAACAGATCAAAACCCCCCTACAAAACATTATTTTTTCTCAGCATAACCCATGTAGTGTGTCTTGTCTTGGAAGCTGGGAACTGAACTCAATTGTAGACACCCTCAATTGTAGATGCCTTCAATTGTAGAAAAGTAGCTTAGGAGTGAGTGGACAGCTTAGTTATTTCCCTCTTTTATTCAGATGATTATTTTAAACAGCTAGCTGCTCTTTGCAAAGCTAGAAGTGGAGATGGGCAATTTCAGCACTACAAGACTGAAATACCTGTAGCTTGGTGTGCAGTAGAGCGCTTTGTGTGTTTATGTGTGACTATATGCAAAGACAGGGAAATTATAAATGTATTCTGCAGGATTTATTAAATAGCCAAAGCAACATCATGTGCAAACAGCACAAAACCTCAATTTTTCTCACCATGCCATGATATTAGGGTAGAGACTGACTGACAAGGAAGACAGCATCCAACTGAGTCATGAACAGCGCTCTCCACATGAGTCTCATGAAAGCTGAACTTTCAGAGATTGAGCATTACCTGTGTCATTCGTCTCAATTATGACTGTGACAGCTTTTCCATCATTGATTATGGTTAACTATGGCTGAGCAAACTGGAGGAAGAGAATAACTGGTTCACAGCAGGCAGAAAATTGACCTTGTTTGGAATGGTAATAGCAAAACTGGTGGCCAAAGAAAAAGGCACCTGAAAATCACAGTACCTCCTTTAATAGGACAAAAACTATGCATGGGAAGAGGTCTCTCCAAAGGGAAATAGCACATACTTATCTCTTGTCTCTCTTCTCCTTCCCCCCACCAGCCAAGCTGAGCTGTTCAGCTCTTTTTTGTACCTGTGAACTAACATGGATGCACCTGCACTTTATAATCTTTTATTTTTTTATGGGTGGCAGGAAGGATTCTCTAAACTTTCTCCTTCCTAGAGCTTGTTAGATGATGATCAGGTAGTTAGGGCACAGCCTTGTTTATCCCCTAAAATTTGGGACAATAGCATAGCCAAGTTAAAGTCCTCAGAACTGAATGGCTAATGGAATGAACAGATGAGATGATGTTCTTGTATAAGAGCCTTCCACTGCCTAACTGTTGGTGCTCCTGGGTAGGGTAAGATGTGTGAAATAAACAAGAGGATTAATTTTCCTTCCCAGATAGGAATGCATTAAGTTCCCCATCTGAAAGAATTGCATCAGCATGCCGTGTAGGGAAAAAAAAAAAAAAAAAAAAAAAAAAAAAAGCCTTTGAGACTGTTAGCTTTTCTTAATTACTATAAGAAAAAAAATATATTTTTTTCATTAAAAACTTCCAAGACTTCCATTCCCATCCTCGTTTCCCTGCTCAAAGGCTCAGACATATCAGAGCCTTAGAGCTGTCTTGAACAATGAGGGAGACCTCCATTTTCAGGAAAATGTCCTGTACCCTGTGATTCTCATTGCCAGTTCATAGCTATGTAGTTACCTACCTAGAAAAAGTTAGCAGCATGTTTTTTGTTTGTTTGTTTGTTTGTTTGTTTTTGTTTACTTTTTTTTTTTGAACTTCAATCAGGAACCCTATTTTAGGAGGAAGCTGTCACTTGCACAGTAAAAGAGATTCTGCAGTGGGATGACAGAAAAAGTGACAAAGAACTATCAAAGGCTGCATCTGGACTGCAGTCATAAGTGAAACTCCTATTGCCACCAGCTCAGCTGGGTTTTCACCTTGCAGATAACATGGTAGCCACATATTTTACCAGCCCCACCTTGATGCATTCCCTAGTGGGAAGATGAAATTGGTTTGGCATTAAGCCACAGAAGTAAGATCCATCTCTGATGCACAAAGAAGGTGATAGAAGTTAGATGTAGGTGTTGATCAAGCTGGAAAGTTCAGCCTCGTATGCAAATCTAGGTGTCTTAAAAGTTTGGATGAAGTTAAGTAACACTTTTAAAAACTAAGGATAAAACCATAAACAAATACTTTGCTTTAGAAGTGGGGGTTGGGAGGAGAAACAGGGGGGAAATAATTTAAAAATCTCTTCCCTGTTTACATGATTTTAGAAGAAAGTTCAAAAATAGTACTCACAATGAAAGAGTAAAAGAAGACCCAGCTTTCCATATCTTTGAGAGCTAATGGATTAAGGGAAGTGACAGGCAGAGTATAGTTTAGAAAGCTGTATTTTACTTGATATTTTATTTAAAAATTTTTGAGTGTGAAACATCTATCTATGGAATGCCCTTTTGTATAAGGGCATGCCTGTCTGCCAGATAAAGTAACATGCAGGACACAGAAAAATGCTTTGAAGCCTCCTAGGAGACAACCATTCTACCTTAATGAAGTCCATTATGGAGCTCTGCTTTCAGTTTGGGAAGGCACTTTCAAAACACATCTAGCAATGAAAATGAGACTCTCTCATGAAGTGTAAAAGTTGTGACAAGCCAGGTGCAGATTGAGATGACAAGGTTTTGCCTGCCACAAAAAACTGCTCAGAAAACATCCCAAACTGTACTAAAGCCACAAGGAGTTACTGGGTTTCAGTCAGGGCTCAGTGAAATCAAACCCAACTGAAAATGCATTAGCTGTACCATGCATGTATTTACAAAGTAAAACATACGAGAAGATGCTGTTTTCTTGGCATTATCCCTTCAAATGAAAGGATTGCTACTACCTGACCAATGCTGGAAGTTTATTTTTGTATTTAGGATGAAGGTATAAAACTCAGGAAAGCTGGTTTGTTTTTCAGTTTTACTTGTCCACTTCCTGCCTGACACTTTAAATGTTCTTTTAGTGTTGTTTTGTTTAGTGGTGGTTTGCTTGGTTTGGTTCATCTATTTTTCTTTTTTTTTTCAATGTTTCAGATCCCTCTCTGTAAAATGAGGACAATACTGTTTTATTTATTTATGTGTTTATTCTTTTACAGCATGAGTTTTCTTCTTAGTATAATGGAAAATTGGCTTTATCTTGAGATTTCCAGACTAATAAAGTGGAAATAATAAAAAATGTAATAATGCTCAGAGTTAATTCAAAATGGTGCCTCCTGCTGACTTTATTAGCTCTGATATTGCTTGGAACAGAGTGAAATCATCCTAAGCTGAGAGTTCTACTTTCAACATTTTGAAGACACAATTGTTGAAACCCATTATAAATAAAAGAAGGTCTAGTCTAAAAAGCATAAACATAAAATTAAATCTTTTGGCAATACTAGATGTCATTAGATTTGCAAAACTATCCATTGCATCTGTTATGTCTATAATATTTCTTGTTCCCAATGGGACCAACAGACAAGGAGTTGAGATCCCCAAAGGAAGAATGTTATCGGATGCACAGAAGGGCTGGCACTCTTTGACTTGGAAAGCCCTACAGGTGTGATTTCAAATGCATTTCTGCTTGTCTTATAGCTTTGGAGCAGGTTCAAACAACTACAGCCCAAACTCCATCCATTTTTTCCCATTATGATAGAACAAGGTGCATGAACCTGTTGCAGAAGGGGAAGATATTCAGGTTCTTTCAGCTGTCTGGTATGACTGTGGACACATGGTTTCTGCTCTTTCTCCATCTGTAAAAAGGGGATCAAAACTTACTCTGGACTCCTCTGAAGCTCAGAACACAAGAGCTCTTCTACCATGACAACCTAGCAATCCTTCACTTCCATAAGAATGAAATGCGTTCAATAAATAAGCGCTGAAGTTCATATAGTGCTGACCCTGGATACCTGTACACAAAATGACTGTGACTTTTATCTATAGCAAGAGCCTAATTGTAGGGGCTTCCCTGAAGAGCCACTTCTGTATCTGAAGACCAAAGAAAAACAGAAGAAAATGTTGTCATTTGGCCTACTGCAGACAGATCCCTTTGGTTCATCTACAAATTGCAGCTCTGACACTGCGAAGACCATCTGATTTAGGGAATTAGAGTAAGAGCTCCATGCTTCTAGAAATCCTTTGCATGGCAATTTTTTTAAAATTTATTTATTTATTCTGTCTTTGCAAGCAGAACTCAGCCTCATATTTTCTATGAATTCTCTCTTACCTTCTCTCATATATTTTCTTCATATTCCAAACTTTTGAGCCCAAGTCATTTTATTATTGATGAACAGAACTTGTATAATGTTTGTCACGATATTTGATCTGAAAGATCGTAAGCTTCATGTCATAATTTTTTTTAGCCAATACTGGAATGTAGCTCTTTGCAGCGTGGAACAGGGCAGTGGCCTGAAGATACATTGGAGATTGGGGGTGAAAGAGTGGAAGCCTGCAACTGAAAGTGATTGTGTCAATTAGTGCTAGGCAAAAATGTAGTTATCTATTCAGACCTTGAATTCAGCAGTTTAACCAAAATATTTTGAGTTTTTCGTAAAACACCAAGGACTTTTTTAACCAGTTAGACAAATCTTATAATACTTATTCTGCAGAGCACATGGAAGTGCATTCCGGTAGCACCCATGCTATACAGCACGTCTGGAGCAAGGTGGTGAACTCTTCTCATCGTGGCTTATGGCCAGCCTGTAAGGCTCCATAGCATCATTCGCACAGCTTCTGTGGGATGTTTATAAGAAGTAAAATGCCTGCACATATATAAACTGTCTGTCACTCTCACCAGTTGAAAAGGTGAAATGGTGACAGGGAATTTAATTGGGGCAGGAAGAGGATACACTTTTACGGTCATTTCTTCAAGCTCACAGCTTTTTCCTTCCTAGGGCCAAAACCTACATCTGCTCAGAACCAAGTGCTATGAAGTATGCATGGCAATTTATGCCATTTGGCCTTCAGATCAGAAAATGGTCCCTGTAGATTTTATTTAGCATAAAAATGTAGATTCTGAATTCCAGATAATAGGAGACTGACAGCATCTTTACATTAGATTTATTTGACTCAAGCAAATACAGACAGAATTATTTTTTCTCCATTGCTGTCATATTTGGCAGATGATCTCAGTTGATTGTGGATTTTTAGGTGGATTTAGAAGATTTACTTTTGTTGTGATAAGGGGATAATCTCACTTAAAGATCCCCTTCCCCCCCTTTCACTTCTGATTCTCTCTAAAAAAGCAAGCAGAAAAAAAAAAAAAAGTCTAACTTTACAAGAAAATTATCATAACAATAATAATAATTAAACTGGAGGCAGTAAGGAAGTAAAATGGCTCATGTTTGGTTTTGATCTTTGCATCAATAAGGAGCAAAGCAATATATCATAAGAAATAGTGGAGTTATCTAAAACCACACCTCCTTCTGGAACAGAAGGAAGTTACTCTGAAATCTGGGTTAACCAGAAATTTATTGTGTCAGGAAATATTGGATCTAAGACCTAGTGTTCATGTCAATCAACTTTTATTTTTTCACATACATTCAAAAATATCTTTTCCAGTGTGCAATATTTAATTAGACCTTCATGAGATTTTAAAGCAAGCTCCAAGGATTTTCATAACTCCATCATCTTGCAAGTTCACATGCCAAATTTACATAAGTGGAGACAAAGAGATTAAAAAAGCAGGGAATGTAATGAAAAATGCTGTCATCTAAGACCTTAGGAGGAACAAAAGGGATAAGAGGAAAAGATCCTTAAGAAAAAAAAAAAAAAAAAAAAAAGAGAGAATTAATGAAAGAAGTATGCATGAAAAAGATATTTAAAGAAATAGCCATACTTTTTGAATGGCTAACAATAATAATAGATCTTTTAATCTGTAGATCTTATACTTCAGGGAGGAAAGTTCATTATTATAATTTTACTAAAGTAGGAAGCTGAAGTGTTAATTTTGGTTGTCCCACTGAGGGCCTTGATTGAGTCAATGACACAAACAGCATGTCAGCTGTAGATAAAGAATTGTCTTTTTGATCTCCCAAGTATTTCATGTATTTTCTGCCGCCTGCACATCCACTCTGTCTTCAGACTTCTGTCTCACTGAGTTGAAGTTCTTCAGTGGCTGATTGCAAAAGACCCCAGATAACAAATCTTGCATAAATATATACATATATAGGCTATCCATAAATATTTTACCTCATGTTCCTGTAATCTTAAACTTAGTTTCTCTTTGAATCATAAGATCTCTCAGAGTTAAATTGTGGCTCAGCCTGTTTGTCTCCAACACAGAGCGCTACAGAGGATGGAAACCTCTTTCCTTATGAAGGGTCTGTCACCCCAGCCAGTTCTGAAACCATTAATACTTTTGTATAGACAGTAAGCAGAAGGTAAGTAGAAAAACAGTAAGAAAAAAGATTCAATGAAACTTGCCCATGGACAAATAATCGGTAGCAGAGCTGGGCGTTTGAAGCAAAGACAGGAGTCATGGATTTGGGCTCAAGAAGACACTGTTGTAGGAGAATGCAATCACAGAATGGTTTAGGTTGGCAGGGACTTTAAAAGATCATCTAATTCCAAACCCCCTGCCATGGGCAGGGACACCTTCCACCAGACCAGGTTGTTCAAAGCATCCAGCTTGGCCTTGAACACTTCCAGAGATGGGGCATCCACAGCTTCTCTGGGCAGCCTGTGCCAGCGCCCCACCACCAACTGAAGGAAGAATTTCTTCCTAATGACTAATCTAAATCTACGGTCTTTCAGTTTAAAGACATTATCCCTTATCCTATCACTACACTCCCTGACACAGAGTCCCGCTCCAGCTTTCCTGCCGGCCCCTTTTAGGCATTGGAAGGCCGCTGTAAGGTCTCCCTGGTGCCTTCTCTTCTCCAGGCTGAACAACCTCAACTCTCTCAGTCTGTCTTCAATGGTTATCTGATTATTTTTGTGACCCTCCTCTGGACTTGCTCCAACAGGTTGTGTTGGGTTTACATGGCCAGGTTTTTGGTGGCAGAGCCTGCAGGGACGGCCTCTGTGAGAAGAGTCCAGAAGCTGCCCCACAACCCATGTTAGATAAGGGCCAGTTTTGGCCAGCTTCAAAAGACACCTGCTGCTAGCCACAGCTGAGACAATAAACAATGTTGTTTGCACCTCTGTGAGAGTGAATTTAAGAAAACAAAACAAAACAAAACAAAACAAAACAAAAAAACCCTGCTATGCAACAGAAGATGGCAGAACCAATCCTGCAGCCCCCAAGGTCATTGCAGAAGGAGGGCAGGAAGTGCTCCAGGCATGGAGCAGCAGTTCCCCTGCGGTCTGTGGAGAGGCCTCTGGTGGAGCAAATACAATGGTCAATTCCCTCAGAACTTTCAGATGCATCTCATCAGTTCCAATGAATCGGGCACTTTTGGTTCCTTGGATGGGCTTAAACCCGATCTTCTCCTACAGTGGGCAGTTCTTTTTAAGGATCTCAGTTCTCTTTCAGGCCTCAGGAATAGATCTCAATGTTTGAAGTTTGACTACCTTATTCTTAAAGAAAGATCTGAATGGGACAGAGTTTTTGGTAGTTCAGATAAAGGAGTGTGGGACTGGACTGGAAGACTATAGCAGAATAATGGTAGCAAACCAATATCATTGTCATAAAAAAATAATAATAAAATCTTTACTTAGCATACTTTCACTGTTCCTTTCCATTGAATTACCAAAACAGCTCACTAGCTATTGACTACTATTTCTCCACTTTTTGTATTTATTTGTTCTCATAAGCTCCTGTAACCCAAATATTCTGAATACCAATATCCCACATCTTTTAGAAATTATAACCCTTTGGCAACCAGAAATAAGCAGTAAACTCCTTGTATTCTGTTTACCCTTATATCATCAAAAGTTGTATGTAGCGATAGCATTCACAATAGCTTCCATTTAAGTAGTGAATATATTACCATACATTCCAAAATAAAGTAATAAAACTGAAACAATAAAAATAAATTTTATACTTTCAAATAAATCTGGGCAGTAGATATGCTTAGGGAAAAGTAGTGAGTAAGAATAGATTTTTATAAAGACAAAAATCAATTCCAAGTAGCACTACTCACATTCCCTCCTTTGGAGCAGACTACACTGCCATCACTTTCAACTCTGTCACAGCAAAGACTAGCCTACAAGTCTGTAACATCTCCCATGTGCATATCACTAATTAGCTGCAGCACAGAAGCATGTTCGGATTTTAGCTACACAAAATAACAACCCAAGCGTGCGGATTTTGACAACAGACAAATTTTAATGTCTTGGAATCACAAAGTGTTGGTAGCTGTGGCATTCCCCAGCCCACACAGAGAACAAGGAGAGTGTTTTGCACTGTTAATACATCTTCTTATATGAGGATGGCAGGGGTTTTGCAAGTGGAAAGTAACATTCCAGCTCAAAGGACGAGTCACAAGGTCTGGATATCACTTTGGTTCTGCTTAACTGTTAAAATGGGGTGTATATTTTCTGTGTGGATGGCTTGCACTCCTAATGAAGTGTGCCTCCCTAAGAAGTAGGTATAATTAAAACCCTTTTGCACATGAGGAAATGAAACCATTAAAGGGTGAAATGACTTGCCCAAACTCAGAATAAACCATAAGAATGCTGGCTAAGAAGTCAAAAAAATGCATAAACTCATGAACAGAATCATAGAATGGCTGAGGTTGAGAGGGACCTCTGGTGATCATCTGATCCAGCCCCCTGCTCAAGCAGAGCCATCTGTCATTTTTGCTGTTGCTTTTGTCTTGTTCCATACTAGGCAATGCAACATGCTGCTGTGAAAATAATCTTCGTCATTCCTTGACGCTCCTGTATGAACCTCTTCTTCATGCTTTTCAGTGACATAAGTTCCTGTTGCAGCTGAGAGACCAAGAGAAAATCTAAGGGGAGCAAGGATGTGGCAAAGAATATTTAGAAATAAGGAATTACATCACCCTCAGATTTTGCCCTCTGACTCTTCAGAATATTGTCCTGCTCAAAGGCAAGCTCTCATACATACCTCTTCTTGCTCGCACTCCGTTTACTCATTGATTCATACAGTCTTTCATGAAATAATCTATGTCCTTCATTGTATATAATGACAATGATTACCTTTCAAATCTATTTCAAAAGCCACCTCTTTTATGATACATTCTGTCATCTCTTTGCAGTTTTCTCTCCTTCACTTCCCCCATCTTTTTCCTCAGTGGTGACTCAGTTGCTAAGAGCACTCTGAAGTGGTGCAAAAATGACTTTCAAGAGCTCAGCCTAGTGAGAGCATTCTGTGGAGAGCTGAATTTGACTTTATACATGTTTGATCCCAGCATGAGCCAGTAGGAGGAGAGATCCAAATGAAGCATGTTTCTTTGCTGTTCCTGAACTAAGAAAGCCATAGAAATCCTCTTTGTTCAACTGGAGGAGAAATCCCTATGTAACAGGGAGAACATGAGAATATCGCTTCACAGTTTATTGTCACTAGATATGCCTCTTTTTATGTTTAGAAGGGATTAAGCAATAGGTTTAAAATCTTTTCTGGAGACTACGAGAGGAATGTGGAGGTAGTTTGGCTCTTATACTCCAATGTGCTGTTCAATGCATTGTATACCATAAGTGAGCTAAGCTGTAGACTTGAAGGAAGTTCTTTGCCAGAGAAAATGGTGAACATCATTGATTGCACAATGATGACAAAATGATGTTTGGAGATCTGATCTCTGCCTTGGAAACAGTGTTGGAAGAAGATAGTGATTAGAACTTTTTTTTTTCTGTTCTGAAAAACAGACGTTGATAGAAGCAGCTGACAACAGGATGAGAGGAAGGATAAGGCAATGAGGCAAAATGTTTTCTGCCCTTGTAGCACTGGGCTAGGACAACATCTCTGTTGGCATGAACACATCAGCTTTTTGTCCGTCTTCTATGGCTATTGCTCCCTAGCCTTAAAAGGATATGAAGTTTCTTAGAGCAGCAGTGCGAGACAATTGACTCAGAATGCAAAGAAATTAAATGCTGAATAAAAAGCAAGTACCCCTTTGCAGGTAATGTGCAGAGAGGTGGCTCTGAGAGTACTGGAGGAAGATCACACATTCCAAACACAAATAGAGGCTCTGCGATGAGTAGATTGAGAGCAGCCCTGCAGAGAAGGACTTGGGGATCTTGATGGATGAAAAACTGAACATGAGCCAGCAAGGTGCACTTGCAGTCCAGAAAGCCAACTGCATCCTGGACTGCATCAAAAGAAGTGTAGCTAGCAGGTCAAAGGAGATGATTCTCATCCTCTACTGCACTCCCATGTGACACACACACAGAGTCCTTCATTCAGCTCTGGAACCACAGCAAAATAAGGACATTGACCTGTTGGAGCGAGTCCAGAGGAGAGTCACAAAAATAATCAGATGGCTGCGCAAGACAGGCTGATGGAGTTGGGATCATTCAGTCTGGAGAAGAGAAGGCACCAGGGAGACCTTCCAGCACCTAAAGGGATCTACAGGAAAGCTGGGGAGAGACTCTGTGTCAGGGAGGGTAGTGATAGGACAAGGGGTAATGGCTTTAAGCTAAAAGAAGTTAGATTTAGATTAGTCATTAGGAAGAAATTCTTCACTCTGAGAGTGGTGAGGCACGGGCACAGGTTGCCCAGAGAAGCTGTGGACACCCTGTCCCTGGAAGTGTTCAAGGCCAGGCTGGATGAGGCTTTGTGCAATCTTATCCAGTGGAAGGTGTTCCAGGCTGTGGCAGCGTGGGTGGAATTAAATGATCTTTAAGGTTGCTTCCAGTCCAAACCATTCTGTGATGACTTAATGAAAGTAAGATGGTTTCATGCAGAACACCAGTTTTTATTCCAAGCGCTGGGCTGTTCCTTATTTTCCAGTGTCCATGAGGACAAATTACTCAAAATCCAGATAGATATTTATGAAACGTTCCATGCACCAAACAGTGAAGAATTTGGATTTATTGAGACCTTTTTAGGTCAGGGAAGATGAGATTTGCATTTTTTTTTTTCATTTTGCAAGACTGGAATCCATTATAAAAGAGGCACACACAGTTAGACATAGATTAATATTTTAATGGTTTTTATTGACCAACAAAGCAAGTACATTTTAGCACTTTGCTCTGATATGCCCATTAGTGATCATATTATGAAATAAGATAATAAACTTGATGTGCCTGTGGTGTGATTAAGCCACATTGCATGTTCCCCTCCACAGAGCAAAAATGCTATTGCCTAATTTTTACCCGTTCAAAACAACTACCTCTTATTTCAAGGATAGTCCATATCCACTGTCTCTCTCTGTATGGTTGTAGAGAAGCTCTACCGCTTCCAGCCTACCAAATCCATCACAGTTCTCATACCTTGCAATACGCCATCTACTGAACTCTAAAAACAAATGGATCCTTCTGTTTGTTTTGCTCCCCCCAAAAGTCAAGACACATTTGCCTGGCATGACTGATGGCTTAATCCACTTTCCTGTTCCTAAAAGGAGCAACCAGTGTTTGCAGGCAAAAGTAGTGTTTCCTTTATGCTGAGTTTCAGATTTTGGAAAATTAAGACAACTGATAACCAGAACCCTCAACACTACACAGCAGTAATCATGACTCAAACGTAGATTAGGTGTTACCTATACTTGATGACTTCACAGAGAAGCATCTTTCTCCTCATTTCCTCATGATTATTGTTCAGTTTTATATACACCTAAAGTTTTATGTTGAAAAACTGTAACATCTCTAACTATAAATCTGTTGACAAGGTTTCTCTTGTCACCTGTATATTCAAAATGGACTCAAAGTGCACTATCGACCCACAAAATTTTCTTCCCATGGTTCTTGAGATCTAGGATAAATGATCATAACCACATCACTCATTATTTGAGTATAGCTATCTGTGGACTATGATAGAGAAACTGCTGTCCTCTTAAGCTTCACAAAGTACTAATTGAAGTAATGCCCTGTTCCATCTAATATCTAAATATTACCAATGATGTCCAGAAACATGTTTTTGTTTTTTTTTTTTAAAAAAAAAGAATGAAAGAAATGCAAAAGACATAGTTTCTAGAAAAAGGAATTATACATGAAATGTATACATATTAATCATAAATACTAGCCTTCAAGACTTCAGAAAGATTTGCTAGAAACAAACAAAAAATTATAAATATATAATAGCTGTGCAAACTTTTTTCCCTTCTTGGTAGGATTAGTCAAGCTGAGCATTATACATAGCACCGGAACACATAATCATTGCTAACACTAGAAAATCACTTCTTATATGGAGAGCCTTGACAAAGTGCCTGATAGGATGTACTATGTAGTACAAATTCATTGTGCTCAAGAACTGAACAAAAGCTTTTAGAGCTCTATGTCTGTATAGACATAGCTGGCATGGTTGATTAAAAATGGCAAACAAATTATTTTATTTTCAAATCCAAGTTTTTATACGCAGCTCCTATCATATCAACATGTATATGTTGAGACGCTACACATTGCTATAATCATTATTTAGAAATGTTTTGAGAGGAGCTTTTTGCTTTGTCAGAGAAAAAAAATAATAATAGAAAAAAACCTGCCTGAGGAACTCAAGACACATTTTTGAAAAGGACTACTGCTAGAAGAGAGGAAGAGAAAAGAAAAGAGTAAAGGAGGAAATACCAAAACTAATGAATAAAACAAAAAATAAATATGAAGACTTGTAAATAAATAAATACATAAATCCCTTCTCCTTATGCATGTAGTTTTGTGCTTACCCTTTCATTAAAACAGATTTATCCTCACAAGTGGCTTATACTTTTGAGTGGAATATTTTTCATGAGAATGAAGTCAAGGAGGAATTGAAGTATTTTCATGGCAAACAGGTTTGTTCTATCCTATTCTGAGTAGAACTGATATTACCCATTTTATGCAAAATGGCAGCTCATGAGCATAGGAACAGACAATTGTCTTGTGAGCAGATGCAAATTCAGCCTGGATCCAAATGAAATTACAGGTCCTGAGGCACAGTCAAGAAATAGAGAAATATATTTTTTTGAGGGAGTGGAAAGAGGAGGAGAGAAAACAAAAGTGAGCAATTTTTGCCCTTTCTTCAAAGTCACACAGAATGGGTGCACATTCCAGTGATTTCAAGTGAGGCAGAAATCCTTGTTCTGAAATTATGGGGAAAGCAGATGGTTCTCATTGTCTTGAAATATCCCTTTGAAACTGGTTCATGGTAGTTCCAGCAAAAACATTGCAGATAGAGGCAGGGAACAGACATGAACCAGATTGACAGTGAAGTGAGGTAGAAAACAGGTGAGGATGGATTTTTTCCTAGCTCTTCCCATAATGAAAGGTTTTCAGAGCTCTAATTATAAATCAAAGCTCAAGTTCTTCCATGAATCAGCCTTTGAAGAAGAAGCTGCAATTTTTGCCTTTAAAGCATTTCCTCAACCAGATATTTGGATGGAGAAAGGGCAATTTCCCATGTTTTACAAGGTGGGCAGAGACAGTCAGCTGCAAAGAATGAGGCAGCACAGATGACCTACATGAAAGAGAGGCATGAACAAGCTTGTGAATAGCTCAGTCTGGTGAATTCATTTTTCTCCTCATCCAATAGCTGCCGTAAGACACCAAAGGCAAAAAAGTTTCACTGCTAACACATAAAGCTGTTTGGGTCCAATTTATGCAACAAAAATGTTGTGTGGGTAAAGGACAGATATATGCAGGGGATCCTTCACATGATTTGGATGGAAGGAATTTGGTTCAGTCAGGGAGCTGATGTGTGATGTTAAGCCCATTGCTTATCTCACTATAATTTTACTTTCTCTAAAGAGTAGCTTGCAGAGGTAAGTTCTAGCACTGGTGTGTAGGGAATATGAGATCCATAGAGGGTTATGAAACATTCAGATAATGAAAAACCAAGAATGTTCTGAAATTACCACAAGATGCAAATAATTTCTTGATAAAAACATTGTGATTCTATCTAGATGGCTCTACCCTCTCCATAAAACTCTGTAACATCTGGACAAAATCTGTCATAATTATAAGGGACTTCTCACAAGTTCTGGCATTTTAGAAAGCCCTTTGTGTTTACAGAGCCCCTTCACTGTGTTCCCATAATAATGTTCTCTGCTGCACTTACTTTTCAAGAACCAAAGCTTTCAGATCATTAATTGTAGGATAATTTCTACATTAATGATATTGTGAGTAAAGCAATTTTGTTATTCAGCTGTTCTTTTTTGTTGTTGTTTTGTTTTGTTTTGTTTTTTCTCCTATCCTTACCAAAAAGATCTTACCTCTTTGGAAATAAGGTGGATGAACCTCTAAGACCAGATTTCCACCATGCCCTAGAGTGAGTGTCAGAGCAACTTGGAAAAAAAAAAAAAATCAAGAAAAAAAAAAAAAAACAGTTCATATGAGACTTAAGTAACCAAACTCTGGGCTATTACATTTCACAGAAACTCAAATACTGTTAATAGCAAGTCATGTGTGGTCCTAGATCAGTTATGATAGCTTGGATTCATACAAACATCAAAGGGTACTTCGGAGTTATCACACTTGAGAAGCATTAAAGGGAAACATAGCTATGATCAAGGTCTCTGCTTTACCTGACAATTTCATACATTTTAACCTTTTCCCTAATACTTTTCCAATACCACACAAGCTTTCTTCATCACAGGAGTCTTGGGAAGAAGTGCCCTGCAGGAGCAGCTTTTTGTCTTCAGAATGGCATGAGTGCCTGTTCTCACAGCTGTGCCCAACTGTAGGCAGTCTTTCCTTACAGAAGTAGGAAAAAAATAAAAAAAATAAAAAAGCTTACTTGAACTGTCTATATCATTCATAAGGAGTCTCCAGGAAAATACCTATAAAAAGAAACATCGTCATTAGTACAATATGTGGAGCAGAATGATTGTAGATTTTTTTTAATTTTTTTTTAAATCATACTTAGTTCTACCATGGAGACAAGCTTTGGCAGGCTTAACAGCCTAGATACTAGAATGTCTCCCATCTGAAAATTATAATTTAATTCAAGGGGATAAGCCAATAATAAAAAGTTATAAAACTGAAGAATGGGAATGCTTGTCTCTGCTTTTGCAAGGTTTATTTTTCTCTCACAAAATGAAATAAATAAATAAATAAGGTATTAATGACAGAGCCTTTGTTTGGACTAAATTACAAAGGCAGGAAAAAATAAAAATGGGATGCAACACTTAAGAAAGCTAAACAGAAAAAAAATATCTTATGTACATTGCATATTGAATTCATTTTTCCCCTGCAAAAAGAGGAATGAGTCCTCCAAGCAATGGAGGAGAGTTCAGTTCAGATAGATTCAAGTATAGTTTCCAGTTCACTCAGTAACACAAACTACACTTTCAGCACATTAGAGTCTGATAAGTACCTCTGGATCACAATGAATGTCATCTCACTGTGCTGGAAAATATGAATTGAATTCATAATAAATAGAGTGGGTAAAATAATTCTTAATGAAAATTTCTTCTCATTCATAGACTCATTTTAAAAATATGTTGTTCGCACTATTTTAATATGTGACTTCGTGCACTTACAGCACCCTATGGACAGCATTTTTGTTGATTAATGCAATGGTTACTGAATCTTGTAGCTATGTAATGTGTCTTTTCCTGTCTCACACCACCTTAGAACGTGTTTTAAAAGAATGTAACACCTTTTAAAGTAAGACGGTTGAGTGTACCACCTCCTTGTCAATGTAAGCTGTGCTTAAAGCAATAGGGCAGAAAGGTAATTATTGATTCTCCTGTAGATAAATTATTCAGTGTCCTCATAATAAGGGTGGGCCCCTGAATTACAGAGAAACAATAGCCAGAACACACTATCTGGAGCAGAAGGAGGAAGGTCAGGTGAGTTCACATACCGCCTTGCTCTGTGAACAGACCAGCCATCTGAACTACAGAAACAGGCTCCCACCTTACACCCACCATCTCTGATAAACAGACAGCATAGCTTCAGGAAGAGACACCAGGAAAAGGGCTTGATCCCAATGAAATAACTGACAAATAAATACCGTTATCTACATGTATAACAGATGAGCCAAAGTATAGCACAGAACACAGTGCAGTTTTTTTCTTCTGATCCCTACCACCACAAAGCCTGATTTTCAGTAGGTAGAGTACAATAAGTGTACATCCCAGTTCAAAACTTACTTATATCAAGAAAAAAGAAAAGTGAAAATAGGACTTAAGAGGACCAGAAACACCAGTATAATAGTATCTATTAAGCTCAAGCTCACGTATTTCTGTAAAAACTCTTTCTTGTGGGAAATCCATCTGAAATCCTCAGCTACCAGAATCTGCAATGCCAGCAGTTTCTGCAAATACTTAACAGCTCAAAATCATGCTTATATTCATTTTAGTGTAAAAGTGGTGTTTCTACAGAGGGCATTCAGAGTTTTCAAGTATAAACAACAATTTCAAAAGGAGGGACGGCCAGCAGGGAACATTTGTCTCTGTAATACTCCTATTGCACTGCAAGGCCCCGCTCAGACCCTTATTTCCCCTTTCGTACATTTCTCAGACCAAGGTGCTTTTATATATATATATGGATATATATATATAAACAAACTGTTAATTGCGCCAATATCTTTATCAGGTCTTCAGTTCCCCATTGCCATAGAACAGCGAATGGTTTGCTGTACCTCCATATCGGAGCACAGGAAGAGACACAGGGACAGAGGCTGGGCACATGAAGCATTACATCTTGTGAAAGACAGCAGTCCCATGGGAATGTCTATTGGGAAATGAGCTTCAAGGAACAGACATGAATCACTTTTGCATTCCCTCTCTCTCCGTTCCCTCTGCTTTAAACATCCACCCACTGCTCAACAACCCCCTGCACACGCTCATCTCAGAAATTGAGGCAGCTGGTTCTTTGCCATCATTTCCAGACCCGTCTGGACACTCTCATTTCTGTTCTCATTTCTACAAGAGTATACTTCATCTTATACACTGCATCCCAAACCTTGTGAATACTGGAGATGGTTTCTGTCTGCTTACATTTAATGAATGATCCTCTGATTTTACTTGTATAAATGCATTTTTAAAATGCATTGCCCCAGTAAGTAGTTAATTCTGCTTTCTGTAGTGACCTCATTATGTGACAGTAGTTTAAAAAATTAATTGCTGTTCTTACGGAAATTTTAATTTCCACTTTTTAAAAGGCCAAATTATTTATTAAAATTAAGTGCCTATAACTTTTAACCAGACAAACATTGGACTTAGTCATTTATTGCCCTGCTATAATATAGCAGTGTAATTATGGAACTTGTAATATGTTTCTCACTCTTGAAAGTAATTATTATACCTGGAACAAATAGGGAGAATTTCTCTCCTAACCTGTTCAGTTTGGCAGACCTCAGGGTAGATCTTTGAAATGTGAATATCTTCTATTTCATGTTGTTTGCTTGGAACAGGAATAACAATATCTTGGATTTACAAAACAATTTTAATCTAAAAGAGTATAAAACCTTTTTAAAACAACACAGTGCAAATTATGACATTCTTAGAAAAGAGGCAAGTAGATCTATATACACGCATACATTTATGAATGCATTGACATATATATTAGCATTGCATGATATATCTATTTATAATATAAATAATATAATATAAATTTTATAAATATAAATTTATATAATTTATAGTATATAAATAGAATTTATATAATATATGTTTATAGAAATAATAATATAATATATATCTATATTTATAATATAAAGTAATTTATTTGCTTTTAGAATAAATCTATAGGAAGTAAAACAAACAAGTAATATTTCTTCCTGTGTGTGTAGTTCATGCATGGGTGTGGATGTCCCCCCCCATGTGGATGACTTGTAGTGGAGTTTAAAGGAATTAATAAAAGCCTACAGGAAAGGATGATGAGATGGAAACATCCTTTAAGTTTAAGCCTGCACTGAGTGCTTTCCTTCTCATCCCTTATATCCTCTCCCCTCATCCTTTCCTCTTGCTCTGTCCCACAGAGACTCCTACGGCACTTTTTTTGCCGTTTGGCACATGGGCCTTCTAGCAGCCTTCCCTTGAGGGATAACATGGTGTAGGGCTGCCATCTGCAAGTGAGCACCCAGTGAGGTCTCCATTGGAGCCAGAGTCTCTGGAGCTGCATTACTGTTCATACTGACATCAAAACTGCCATTTCTCTCTGGTGTCGCCTCCATACAAAACAGGCATGCCCACTCACTCAGATTGCTCATGGATCTCTGCAAGTGTAAAGGAGAAGGGCTTTTTAAAAGTCCCACCAGAAGAGAAGCTGTTGGTCTCACGCGCTTTCTCTTTGCCTTCCCACATCCTGCAGGGATCCTCCTCCATCATTCCTTTCAGATTATTCATGTTTCTTCCCAGGTCTCCAGGACACCAGAAGGTTTTGCTTTCACCTTCCCACATTTCTTACTCCTCCTCAAGGAAGCCTTCAATCTTGCAAGTCTTTTAGACCATGCTTGGCAGAAACTTGAAGACTTGCTGAAAATCAGAGATAATGAGCAGAAGTAGGAAGACCAACTGTGGAGAAAGAGAAAAGGCCTAAAGGCAAGCTCATTTATGCAAATCCATTGCAAAATGTTCTCTCACAGCTGGGCTAAAGTTGGCTGCATAAGATGTCACAGCTCTAGATAAAAACTAGATTTAGGTCCCAGCCTCAAAAAAAAAAAAAAAAAAAAAAAAAAAGAGAGAGAGAGAATAAAGCCAAGAATAGGGATTCCAAATACATGTCAATGAAATTTATCCTTTTCAGTTGCCAGTTGTTTTTTCAGAGACAAACTCACCACACGTTTCACAGGCCCTTGTGTCACATGTCCAAACATCTGTGAGAAACAATAGATGTAAAATGTTCTAGCACAAAGCAGAAAATATATCCACTATGTTTCAGGTCTTCACTAGTTTCTTTCACTTCAAATTAGAAGGTTTTTTTCCATGTTTGTTTTGAACTTAGTATAAACTTGCTTTATGACTTTTTTTGTAAACGTTGTCTAAGAATCATAAAATCCATTAGATAAAATAAAACTAAGCTAGACACACAAAGGCAAGCTGAGCCCAAACTTCATCAAGGTTAAAAAACTGGTTTTAGCAACAGATCCAGACTGTTATGAAAACACAAACAAGTCCTGACACCCATACTCTGTAAAATGGAAGCACATGCATCACAAATGCAACATTGAAGTCCAAAGTCCCCAAATTCCATACAAGGCTATGGTGTCAATCTTCACGCCCAACCAGATTCATAGAACACTGATTGTTCCTTGATACTAGAAAGGAGTCTCCTAAGCAAAACAGGGGAAAATATTCTCAACTGATTCCAAAACTGCAGTTAGAGTACTTGATTCATGGTCAAACTGGAGAGGATTTTGTAGTGTTATGCCACAGGCATTTGGCCTCGCTTTGGTTTTATTGATGATCCAGGAACAAGGGTGCTTACAAAAATTGTGTAAAGAAAGTGAACTGAACAGGATTGTAAGCTCTTTGGAAAACAAGATCAAAAGTAAAATGTATTGAAGAAGTGGAAAGACACTTTGAATACAGTAAATTGTAATTCAGTAGGCACAAGGCCATAGCAAAACAAGTGAACAAGTGACTAAGCTGACAGCACAGAGGAGAATCAGTGAGTAGAGCAGGTCACAAAATGCATGTGATAACATAAACGGGATATTGTTGCAGAAACGGAAGGACTAAGACTGGAATGTTGCTCACAAGTGCTGTGCAAAGGAAACCAGTCATTACTTCAATTCAGTTCATTCTGGTACTACAGCACAGATGACTATTGCCTGTTTTGGATGATGTTTTCAGAAAGAAAAGTAAGATGAAGAGAAAACTAACAAGAAAGATACAATGATGAATAGACATACCTTATGAGGAAAAGCTAAAGGAAAATTTTTTAGGCTAACAAAGAGAAGACTGAGGGGAAAAATATATTAACATTCTTCTATTTTACAATTAATTGTTATGAAAAACAGATCAATTGCACTCTAGCCAGTAAAGATAAGAAAACAGATATTGTAGAAATTTTATTTGGTTTTAGAAAGAATCTTCCAGTTGGAAAACAAAGGAAATCTAAACCATAGAGAAACCTGGGAATAGACTTTCTAGGGATTGCTGCAAGAAGTATTTACATGGACCTTTATAAGAATAGGTTGGGCAAACATACAGTAGTGATTTTCTCAGTATATTTTTGTGTCAGATAAAGAAGAGAAGGACATTTTAATCTCCTAAGGGCTTCACCTATTTTGTATTTCTGTGATTCAATGTTCACAACTACTTGGACGATTAAACTTAATCAAAAATTGTCAGCTTGTGGATACATTCAAAATTATTCATTGCTTTAAAGAATATATACTGGTCATCTCCTGCTGCAAGTGGTCATATATATCCTATGGTATTATTTCTGTTCCTTGATGATATAACAGTCTCAAATATTGTACAGTCAGCTTCTTCTAGGAATACATCTGTGTGTTTGAAACTGTTTCTGAGAGCTGATCAAAATGGTGAATATTATTCTATGGAATAATTTATTTTCAAAATTCTGATGAATTTTAAGTATCCTCATAAGTTGTTTAAAAATAATCCTAGATGCTTATCAAATTATTATGTTTCAAAAATATTTGATGCATATTTAATGAAAATTATCAACAGGATCATATTTGTGTTTTCTAAATGGAAAAAACTGTCAGCTCTAGCTCTTGTAACCAGGGCACTTCTCCCATGCAAAGAGAAAGTAAAAATTGCTACTGGCATAGCAAAAGCAGAATGTTACTTGCTCTAGATACTTCCAATTCACTTCTTCCCCTATTAATCCAGTTTTCTACTGTTTTTGTTGTTTCTGCTATGAAGAAAGAAACAAACAAAACTGCCACTGCCTGGGGGAATTTAGGTTTTCCCTGCTTATACTTTTGTAATGGCATTTTAGTAAGCTGTATTGTTATGTCAAAGCCAACCCCAAGAGTGTCTTACTTTTAGCACACGGAAAAGTGTTCCTGCAAAAGTGTATAGATTTGTAACAGCACAATACAATAGTCTATTATGATAGAAAAAGACACAGTTTTGCTAGTGTAGCTAGATCAACTGCCAGATGAATGTTACTAGAGCTAAATCTGCCCGGAATCTCACTTCTTCCCAGGCCTAATCTACACAGCTGTGCTAGCAGGAGCCTGAGGTTTTGATTTGGCTTCAGACATTGTGCAATAGGCACCTGGCTCATGATTTGGAAGTATCTATCTATCTCACTAGCCTCAAAAGGAAGCTCAGTATGACTGAATTGGAGTCACACAGCAATCTTTTAGATGTACAAATGAAATAGCACTCTTTTCCCCACTCTAAAATGGAACAAGAATTGCTGTCACTGTCTCAATATCAAACCTCACACAATGACCGTAAAATCAGAACAAAGCTTTGTGGACTCTTAGAAATATTATGATCATCATATTATGATCATCATATTATGATCATCATATT